>JAJAGP010005532.1:0-32287 GCA_025084515.1 Ancistrus triradiatus
CAGCCTGATGAGCATCAACAACTCTTTCTGAGGTCCTCAGAAATCTCCTTTGTTTGTGCCATGATACACTTCCACAAATGTGTTGTGAAGAGCAGACTTTCATAGATCCCTGTTCTGTAAATAAAACAGGGTGCCCACTCACACCTGATTGTCATCCCATTGATTGAAAACACCTGACTCTAATTACACCTTCAACTGCTAATCCTAGAGGTTCACATACTTTTGCCACTCACTGATATGTAATATTCCTCAATAAATAAATGACCAAGTATAATATTTTTGTCTCATTTGTGTAACTGGGTTCTCTTTATCTACTTTTAGGACTTGTGTGAAAATCTAATGATGTCTTAGTTCTGCAGAAATATAGAAAATTCTAAAGGGTTCACAAACTTTCAAGAACCATTGTTGCAGTGAATGGGGACCAGCTCGATATTACTGTCTATGGATGTAGAATGGGATGTCATAAGATTCCTGTAGGTGTAATATATAGGTGTCTCAATACTTTTGTTCATATAGTCTTGATATTTTTGAGCCATATAACTGTATGACCATTATATTATCAGTTGTATCACCAAAGAGGAATGGGAGAAAAGAAAAGATGCTCTCCCTTTGTGTGACATGGTGGTTGCTCAGAAACAGGAAGCCCATCATGTAGTTCATCTGAGGTGAACAGGAGCTGAGCACAGCTTTGATTTACTGGAGCATGGGGGATGGTGTGAATCAAAGTATTTTTATCTAGTGTGAGGGAGCTATCAGGAACTATCTTGTAAAATATGCGACAGACTACATGACTCTCTATCTGTTGTGCCTTCTGGATCTCTGCCATCCTAATAAGTATGCGGGAAGCACTACAAGCCCACCCCATCCACCCACCCACCCCCTGGCCCAGTTCTGCACTGTCCTTGGATGAACCGTGTATTGCTGCCAAGAATCAAGCACGGTTTACAGAGGCTAAATGGATCATGAGCCATCTCTGAATCGCAGCAACAAAAAACCCAAAGAATGGTAAGCCATTTTTATTAAACATTGGTGCAATGACTATGAGAAAGTAAATAAAAAGAAGAGTACAATACAGGTGAGGATTGATAAGGAGGAAAGCATTTTAGGCAAGAACACACAGAGGGATCACTCAGTTGTGCACACAAGATCCTCAGATGAACTCTGGAGGTGGGTGAAGTGATGCTGACAGCATGCAAGACAGAAACTGTGGTACATGCTCAAGGAAATATTGAGAATTGTGAGAATGCTGAGGTATATTAGAACCTCAAATCAGAAGTTGGGACAGTATGGAAAATGCAAATAAAAAATGCAGTGTTTCTTACATTTACTTTGACTTTTATGTGATTGCAGACAGTATGTACCTGAGATATCTCATGTTCTTTCTGGTCAACTTCAATTCATTTGTCAATACACATCCATTCCTGCATTTCAGGACTGCAACACATTCCAAAGAAAGTTGGAACGGTCAAGCATTTACCACTTTGTAATGTTTCCATTCCTTCTCATCACATATAAGATGTTTTGCCATTGAGGATACCAAGCAATTTAGGGTTTCAGGTGTTATTTTGTCCCATTCTTCCTGCAAACACATCTTAAGGTGTGCAACAGTACGGTTGCTATTTTTGTTTCAATATTCTCAACACATTTTCTACTGGGGACAAATCAGGACCACAGGTAGGCCAGTCAAGCATGCGTACCCTCTTCTTCCTCAGCCATGCCTTTGTAATGTGTGCAGCATGTGGTTTTGCATTGTCTTGTTGAAAAATGCATGGATGTCCCTGGAAAAGATGTCATATTAAAGGCAGCCTATGTTGCCCTAAAATCTCAATGTACTTTTCTGCATTAATGCAGCAGTGTCGATGAACTTTGCCAAAGGCACATACACAACCCCAGACCATGACAAAGCCTGGCTTTTGGACTTGTTGCTGATAACAGTCTGAATGGTCCTTTTCGCCTTTGGTCCAGAGCACATGGCATCCATTTCTTCCAACATAAGATCTGGAATACTGATTAGTTTGATCACAATATGGTCCATCCCAGCACAGAGAAGCCAACGCTGGTTAACATGAGGCTTCTTTTTGGTACAGTAAAGCTTCAAGTGGCATTTGTGACTGTAACTCCGTATTGTAGTGCTTGACAGGTTGCCAAAGTAATCCCATGCTCATGTGGTTCTATCAGCTATTGATGAATGACGGTTCTTGATGCAGTGTCGACTGAGGGATCAGAGGTCACAGATCTTCATCTTAGGCTTGCACCATTGCCATTTATGCACTGAAATTCCTCCAGCATCCTTGAATGACATTATGCACTGTACAGGGAGAAATATGCAAATCCCTTCCAATATTTGTTTGAGGAACACTGCTTTTAAACATTTCAATATCTTTTTTCAGGCATTTGTTGATCCTCTGCACATCTTTGCTCCTCAAACCCTCAGCCTTTCATTAATGCTGCTTTTGTACCAAATCACAGTTTACACAGTTTACCAAATTACAGTCACCTGTTTGCATGAATCATTATTTATTTATTTAACCTTATTACTGCCCTAAATTGGACCCATCACCAACTTGTTTTGGAATGTATTGCAGGCATGAAATGCAGAAGTGGATATTTATTAACAAAATAAAATGGACCAGAAACAACAGTAAATGTAAGGAACGCTGTGGGTTTTTTTTTTTATTCTTTTTTGTTTGTTTTTCTTTAAATTAGCATTTTCCATACATCCCAACATGTTCTGATTTTGGGGTTGTACTTCTTACAGAAGGTATAGTCTTATTAGACTGGCAGGTGGAGGAGGTATTTTACAGGACTAATATATATAATTAAATAATTATATATAATATATGTAAGTCTAATAGAAAAGACTCGAGTTATTTTCCATAAAACTCAAAGTACCATTACATTACTTAGAGCTATCATCATTTAAATGTAGTTATAAACCCAGCCTTATCCTTAGATGCTGGAATGGTGTGCCTGCACCTTGGTTCTTTTGCTGTTAACCTATCATATTCTCCACAACGTCTGGTATGTGTGCCTTCCAAATTCCTGTTATGGTAATTGTTGCCTTTTCTAATTAAACCTCATGCTGTCTCTTGAGTGGCTGCACCTGTTCCTCTTTTCCAGCAGCCCATCTTTGGTCACAGCTTAATATTCTTTGTAACCTTCTTTCATCCTGTCTCTTTCTGTAGCTTTCACTGCTTTTTGTCATGGCCTGTTTGCATGGATAATTTTCTTTTTGGATTATGTTACACGCTTTCTTTTGACACCTGTCTGATATAATGACTGCAAATATCAGAACAGATCTGAACGCATACATATTCTGCACCTGCTTATTACATATTTAAACGAAATGATATGTTTTGTTTAACTGTTAGCAATAGTGACAGTTAACACTAATAGTGTTTTTACATTCAAAAGTCATTCGGGGCATATTTTTGTACAAGTGTCAGTATAATATTACATTACAACGAGTAAAAATGGAAAAACTAGAATACAGGGTTGTTAAAGTGATCAGCCCCCTGATGTACATGTATATTTACATTTACAGCATTTAGCAGACACCCTTATCCAGAACAACGTACAGTGCTTTGTATTCTTCTTAGTAGACAAAACCTCTTGCTAGTACAAATAAGCAGTGTTGTGCCAATTCACAGCTTTTCTGAACTAGTTCAAGTTCAGTTCATACATGCTCAAAGTGAACAGTTCACGTTCAAAGTTCACAATTTTAATTCTGAACTAGTTCAAAGTTCAGTTCATTTTACTTTTTTCGTGAGATATTCAAATAAATACTTTTTTTCACACTACAAGCTAGAAATCACTATACGTTCTTTGAAACTGCTCATTGTAAACATTTGCTCATGACACTGTGCAATTGTGTACGCGGCGTTGCTATGGCTACCCCGCTCTGCTGCAATTCATCACGGGTAACGTCGTGCGGAAGCCAGTATGTTATTAACTAGCCAGTATGTTAACTATTCTCAGCCGGACACTACGTTGCCCGCAATGCATTGCGCACACAATGTCAAACCATTTCTGTCTGGTGATACATGATTTAAGCGGCACCAGCGAGAATACAGGAGGGAGGAACTTTCTCTCGTTGCGTTTCAAAAGAGAAAACAGATGTCACTCAGTTTTCAATGGAAAACAAATTGCAACGTTCATTTACAGTGATGTCTGCCGTTCATGACACATAATGTGAACTAATTCACGTTCAAGTTCTTTATTTAAAAATGTGTTGCGTTCAGTTCAACGTTCACGAAAAAATGAGCGTGTTCAATGAACGCGTTCTTTTGAACTCGTTCACGCACAACACTGCAAATAAGCAGTAGCTCAAAAACACAATTCAACTAGAACCTGCTAGGGTCTGATGTGGGTAAATCAACGAAACACAAAAGCAAACAGTTATTTTAAAATAAAGCACTTCTAAGCACTTAAGTGCTGAGTCTTTAGTTGCCACTTGAAGACAGAAAGAAGCTCAGCCACTCGGACATACAGTGGAAGTTCATTCATTTACATTTACAGCATTTAGCAGACGCCCTTATCCAGAGCGACTTACAATTGATATAGTCTTACAATCCAAGCAATTGTGGGTTAAGGGTCTTGCTCAAGGACCCAACAGTGGCAGCTTTGGCTGAGATGGGATTTGAACCCTGGACCTTCTGGTTCATAGTCCTGCAACTTAACCACTAGGCCACCACAGTCTCCCAGTCATTCCACCACCTGAAGAGTCTTGATGATTGAAGCAAAAACAAGACACAGTGTGTCTCTTGACATTTTGTCATACAGACCAACTTTGTGTTGTCTTTGTGTTATTGCTGTCACATGCATTACCGACCACTCACAGCAATTAAGACTTGCAGGTCCTTCAAAATTCCCATGCATGAACTTGCTAACTTCCCTGATTAATATTCTCATGGCTAGACCATCTGCTAAATTACTAAAATGTAAATGTAAACATTTGGCTCATCAGTGTGCAAATGCAAGGCCAAAAAAGCCATGTGGACTGTGGAAGCCTGGTTAAGGTGCTGGACTTTGGACCAGAGGTTTCAGGGTTCAAATCCCACCTCTGCCAAGCTGTCTCTGTCAAACTGCCACTGTTGGGTCATTAAGCAAGGCACTTAACCCACAATTACTTGGACTCTATGATTGTGTCACTTGTAAGTTGCTCTGGATAAGAGTGTCTGCTAAGTGACTAAACGTAAATGTAGTTAATTAGATCACTGCAGTTAGATCGCTGCAGCACCCTAACCCCACCAAGATTTCACTAATTCAATCTTAATATCTAACAAAATCAGAATTCAGTTTAATGTTATTTAACTTTGACACAAAGACATATTATAATGTGTTTGTTTGTTTATGCAGATCATTTAATGTCTCTATCAGGATCAGTGGCCATTTCAGCGACACACACAAGGTTGCATCTATACACAGGGTTACAGACTCCACACAGAAAGGACCCAGGCCATCCATTCCTGGGATTAAACCCAGGACCATCTTGCTGTGTAGTGGTGGTGCTACCCGCCAAGCCACCGTGCCACTGTGCCACCCACTATTATAATGTGTAACAGCTGGAACATTTTGATTTCTTTTACTACAATTTTCAGGATGTGACAAAAGGTAAGGGTTTTGACAGATTGCGATGATGTTTTGTAGGCACTGTAGGACTACTTAGGAAGGTTACACTAGTGCAGACCATCAAAACTTACTATACGTGCTGCTGCCGATGAAATGCAGAGCATGTAGTGACAATATATTTTACTTTTAGTCATTTGGCAGATAACCTTCCAGAGCAACGTGCAAATTATGAAACCAGTTGAAGGTGCACAATGCAAGTATTCAATGATCTGTAAGTATTCATTACCTGTTAGACCAGAAACGTACTGTATGCTGCTCACTAACAAGCCAATATATATTCCTTGGAAGTCTTAAGTCTTCCGATGAAGCAAGAGAGACTTGGCTGTTCTGACTGGTGTGGGAAGCTCATTCCACCAATGACGAGTCAGACCCTGATACATCAAGATCTGGCTTTGGGGTATTACTTGATCTTAGTGAAGGATGTACCAGACACCCTGAAGTACATACATTCATTTTCTTATCCAACTGATCCTGGACAGGGCCGCAGGAGAACCGGTGCCCAGCTGGTGACAGAGGGCACAAGGCAGGAACAACCCCTGACAGGATGCCGATCCATCACACTCACAAATAAAGGGCACTTTTGAAACACCAGTTAACCTAACACATGTTTTTGGAATTTGGGAGGAAACTGGAGTTCTCTGGAAAAGTGTGTCTCCTAAATAACTAAATGTGAAGGTAAAATGCAATAACCCCTAAAACCAAGATATACTACCTTGAAACTACATGAAATAAATAAGGCAAAATAAATATCTGTTTTAAGTTTAAGCCATTTATAATATTATGAATACCAAGTCCGAAGTCCGTGATGTACAGCCATAAAAATAACCACAGAAAATAGAACACTTCTATGACTCAGTCTTGATAAAAAAAACTTCACTGCTGGACTACCATTCAGAAACTGTGCATCAAAGGTCAGGGTCTAAACACACACAGCTTACTGTAAGGAGAACAAAATCTGGATCTCTGAACCAAGACAAAAACAGTAATATGATCTGATGAGACACCATATATCCTACATGTGGATGGAATTGTTTTTGAAGGAATCCAAACGTTGAATTCAACCATTCTGCCAACTGTGAAATATAGTGACTGAGCATGAAGGTATGGACAGCTATCCTCATGAGCCCACAAAGAAAGCTCTGACAAGTTACTGCCTCACAGACAGCTGATTATAACTGATTATAGAAATTAGAATCAGTTTATTGTCTAGCCCACATAATCCCCACAACCTCTCCTTATCTTTCATTTCACTGCAATCACCACTCCCCCAACTCCTATACATTCTTCAGTTTTGAAGAGCAGTAATCCACAGATACCCTTTGGTCTGCATAAACCAGTTGCTTTGATAGTTTATGTCTCTCAAATAAATCATCATGTGCAGTATACTTTAATTGATGTCTTTTAAATGCTCTCCGAGCACTGTAAATCAAGTTCAAGACTCATAAGTACTGCCAAAAGACTCCACCAAAGTAAATTAAAATGAGCCATCCTTACCTTCCACGTTCAACATTACAACTGGGACAACTGCTCTTCACAGGACACTGTAAACACTACAAACATGTGTAAATCATTCTTCAATTTCAGTGCCCTCATCTACCTCCAGCACCCACATCCCTGACTGCTTCCTTTTGTGAAGATAATGTGGTGATCATTACTTCTCGTTTCCACACACATACCTCCTAGGCTCTTAGGCACAGCACAATACAATGCCACGTACACAGCAATCTATTCACTAAAAATGTTCAACATAAACTAAAGTCATTAGATAATGGAGAAACCCCAGGTCATTCAGATGTCTTTCTTTATACAAGTCAAGTCAAGTAGGTTTGTTTGGCCAGCCTAATCATACATGCTCAGTAGATTTAACACCACACTCCTGAGCAAAAAAAGCCCAAACCTAAATCTGCAACATATCAAGCTTTCAATGGTCATAAACAACAAATCACTGATAAGAAGAAAGCAAGGACTAAGAAAATGCACTCCTGGGTTCTGTGGCACAATTTGCTTGCCAGTGCTCGTTGCTGCAACTTGTGGTGGCAAAAGCTGGAAAAACGGAAATTCACTTACACAGTCTTCATGTAAACAGATATAAAATCATGAAAAGGTTTAAGTGTTTGATATAAAACTCAAACAACACATGTCTTGTTTTTTTCCCTTAAAAGATTAGTCATTAGTTGGTAATCTGCCCCACCTGATGCAGCCCATCACAAGCCTGAAAGCAGGATGTTTCCTTGAACAAGTGAGAAAATCTGTTCCAAAAAGCAAAATCTAACTCAGGGATTACTGTCAGAAACCACAACCTCAACCCAACTGCAGATATTCTGAAATTAACATGACCCTAAAGGCACAGCAAATCCCTATTTCACTATCAGCTCTTAAGAGAAGGTGACTTTATACTTTAAACATTATCAGCCAAGACCTATAACTGTGAACTGTCTGTAGTTGTATTTTGTTGTTACACATTAATGCTGACTAATCTCTTAATTAAGTACACCTCCTTGTTTCTACATTGATTGTCCATTTTATCAGTTCCACTTACCATATAGAAGCACTTTGTAGTTCTACTTTTACAGACTGTTGTCCATCTGTTTCTCTACATACTTTGTGAGTCTTCTTTACTCTGTTCTCTAATGGTCTGGACCCCCACAGAACCAGCACAGATCAGGTACTATTTGGGTTGTGGATCATTCTCAGCACTGCAGTGACACTGATGTGGTGGTGGTATGTTAGTGTGTGTTGTGCTAGTATGAGTGATCAGTCACAGCAGTGCTGCTGGAGGTTTTAAACACCTCATTGTCATTGGTGGACTGGAAATAATCCACCAACCAAAAATGTCCAGCCACCAGCATCCTATAGGATTAGAGGATGATCAACACAAACTGCAACTCTGACTTTACATCTACATGGTGGAGCAATATGGCAGATGTTTCTAATAGCGTGGACAGTGAGTGAACACAGTGTTTAAAAACTCCAGCAGAACTGCTGTGCTTGATCCACTCATATCATCACAACACACACTAACACCACCATCACCACAACAATGTCACTGCAGTGCTGAGAATGATCCACCACCCAAGTAGGACCTGATCTGTGGTGGTCCTGTGGGAGTCCTGACCAACAGAGAAAAGATTAAAGGGGACTTACAAAGCATGTAAAGAAACAGATGGACTACAGTATGTGATTGTATAGTCTACAGTGGTGCTTGAAAGTTTGTGAACCCTTTAGAATTGTCTATATTTCTGCATAAATATGACCTAAAACATTATCAGATTTTCACACAAGTCCTAAAAGTAGATAAAGATAAACACTTTGTGCTTGGTTCTCTTTATCTACGTTTAGGACTTGTGTGAAAATCTAATTATGTTTTAGGTCATATTTATGCAGAAATATAGACAATTCTAAAGGGTTTACAAACTTTCAAGCACTACTGTAACCCTGCTTAAGCCAGTACATGTCCAGGCCTGTCTGAAGTTTTCCAGAGAGCATATGGATGATCCAGAAGAGGATTGGGAGAATATCATGTGGTCAGATGAAACCAAAATAGAAGTTTTTGGTAAAAACTCAACTCGTCGTGTTTGGAGGAAGAAGAATGCTGAGTTGCATTCCAAGAACACCATACCTACTGTGAAGCATGGGGGGGGGGGGGGAAACATCATGCTTTGGGGCTGTTTTCCTGCAAAGGGGACAGGACGACTGCATATTTTACACTAATCACACACACGTTTATTTGCTTTATTTTATTCACCATGCTGGTCATTTTTGTAGGATCCTTAATCTACTGGATTGCCTATGAACTGGAGAAAATATGACTCTTCTCTTTTCAGTTACTTTGATTGCTGACATGTCTATTTAAGTGGTGGAGTTTGTTTGTCACTAGGAGCAACTCTTAGCACTAAGAGTCTTTATGAATATGGCCCCAGATGTCAAAGATGTGATAGTGATATTTCAGAAGGCAAATCATGCAGGGAGTGAGTTTACTTCATAAGCAATGCAGTAAGATTTGATGAATGCAGAACACCAAGTCAAGTCAAGTCAGATTTATTTCTATAGCGCTTTTTACAATGGAGCATTGTCTCAAAGCTACTTCACAAGTTTAGATTATCTCCTAATATCTACGGCCAATCCCAAATTGAGCAAGCCTAGGGCGACAGTGGCAAGGAAAAACTCCCTAAGTGTTATGAGGAAGAAACCTTGGGAAGACCAAGACTCATAAAGGGACCCATCCTCCTTGGGTGGTGTAGATGATAAATGGAAGAATGAAACTAATTTATGTAAACAAATAAGTCTTGTAGTGATAGTTAAAATAAAATAGCATAAAAATATGCATATCGGCATTAAGTAGCCCGATACACAGAGTCACTCTAGGATCCTGAGTCTAAGCAGGAAAGTCCTTGGCGGCACTTCGTCCCCAGCCAACCAGAGGAGAGAGGGAGTTACTGCCTTCTGGTGTGGGCTGGGTATGGCGGGGCTGGAGCTGATGACGGAAACAATTTGAGTGAAGCTGAAGTAGATGAACATCATGTGTGGGGCTGGAACTGGTACCGAAACACATCTTGGAGAGAAAACAGAAAATGTCGTTAGTTATTGATTAAGAGCACAGAGTCTATTAACAATCACTGATGCCACCGAAATGTTAGCATGAGACGCCAGCAGCATTGCTAATAGCGCATAGCTATAAGAGGAGAACCGAAGGTAACACATCCCAAACAACAAAAAGGGTTTCGAGACATCGAGCAACCCACCTCCCAGGGGATAAGAGTTTTGCTCCTAGTGATGAAATCCTGGGGAAAATATAAAATTGCGGCATTTTTTCCATATCAAGTTAGGAGTAATCCTGAGTAAAGATACTAGTTATTCATAAAGCATCTTAACCCTGACCTGTGTTTTGGTGTTTTTTTTGTTTTTTTTTGGTTTTTTGTTTTTTTTTTTGTTTTTGTTTGTTTTTTTCCCCCCCACCCTCCCCCCACACCCCCGCCCCACCCTCCCCCCCCCCCCCTACACCCCCCCAACCCCCCCACCACCCCCCGCCCCCCCCCCCCCCCCCCCCCCCCCCCCCCCACCCCACCCCCCCCCCCCCGACCCGAACCCCCCCCCCCCCCCCCCACCCCCCCCCCCCAACCCCCCCCCCCCCCCCCCCCCCCCACCCGCCCCACCCCCGCCTCCCCCCCCCGCCCCCCCCCCCCACGCCCCCCCCCCCCCTAACCCAGTGGTGGGTGGTTTTGGTGGTGGGTGGTTGGGGGGGTGTTTGTGTGTTTTGTGGGTGGGGTGGTTGTGTTGGGGGTTTGGTTGGTGGTTTTGGGTGTGGTGGATTAAATAGGAATTTAAGCTATGTCTGTAATTTTCAACGTAAAAAGCTACGTAGGTCTATACTTCCCCTAATTAATTAGTGTGTGGTGTGTTGTGTGTGTGAGAGAGAGAGAAGAGAGAGAGAGCGAGAGCGAGAGAGAGAGAGAGAGAAGGTGACAACCAGCACTTCACCATGCATGATAACTAGCAACCATGTTCATCCCCACTAAATAACATTACTCCTTTTTGCTCATATTTGCCTGAGATCACTTCTGGATTGCCTCGGTGTTAAGCCAGCTGCTTTTAAGCTAAGTTAGGATCACTCTAAGAGTATACTTAGAATTTTATGACCCAGCCCCAGATTGATACTATATATGACCAATCGAAGGGTGATTGCCTGATAACCCTGCTGAATCCAACATCCTCAAAAGGAATGGCATCGCTATTTAGATTTACACAATCTCAGCTTTCGCAGACGCCCTTATCCAGAGCGCTTACAACTGATACAGGCTTACATTCAAGCATTGTGAATAAGGGCCTTGCTCAAGGGCCCACAGTGGCCAGCTTGGCAGAGGTCTCTGCTGCCCTTTGCACTGCTGTTTTTAACAACAACCAAATTCCTAACAACGGGTTTTTAGTTAGAGATTGTGTGCCTCGAACTGTAGGCTGTTTTGTGCTAGCATGAGGACTAAGAAGAAAACAAAACTTGTAAGATTTCGGGTAACTAAATGATTTGATAGTCCTGGAAGAGCAACCAACTGCCACCATAGTTTCTAAAAACCTTTTAACATAGTCTTTGGTGAATGAAAACATTTTGTGTCTAATCTAAAAAGACAACTGTTGTTTCCTCCAAATATTTGAGTGTCAGCTCCTTATGGTGTGATTTCAAAAGTCTCCAACCTTGGTTATAAATCTGCTTAGATAATTTTCTGCTTCTCTCTTCTATTAGCGGGGGGTCGGAAAAATTTTCGCGTTATTTCGTCCCTTTCTCTCGCTTAGCCATACAAAGACTTGCAGTACAGGAATCTGGTTCTGAATGTGGAAACTGATCCCCTGTTTGACAGTACCAGACAGATATTGACAGTTAGTTTAAAAGGCACAGTGGGGGGCAGGAGGTTGGCAGAAGTAGGCAAGTTCTCTATTTAAGTCAAAGTTACTACTAATCTGATACAAAACAAATGTATTGAATTTGGCTCAACTATTTTCTCAATATTTTCTTAACTCAATTCTTAAAACAGGGAGTTCTTTTTATGAGGGGTTAAATATACAAATCAGTGACGCTGGGGGTCCATAAGGCTTGTACTACAAAGATCCGCAAAAATCATACAATGGCATTTATGATCTTAATGATAGAATAAAGCGAAGAAAAACATTTTCAGACATGAGGAACCAAAATATACGGAATACTTTTTGACTATTAAAATGCTGATAAATCACTTATAATAGACATGCCAAGATTCAGTAATGCAGTTATTCAATACATTTAATACCCAAAAAATAGTTATCATCGCTGTTTTGAAACACTGTTCTCTGCAATTTTAGTCAAACAAACTGCAGCTTTACCAATTTCTTTGGATTATTTCTCTTAAACAATTCATCACCACAATTCCCTTGGGGTCATGTAAGGGTTCTGCTGCTTTGGCTTGGAAAAAAATATATATTTATTAAAACGTATGAGAAAATGCCTTGTGTAAAACGTATGATTAAAAAAGTACAGGATTTTTAAGTTTTTTTGTATTAGAAGTAAAAAGTATTAAAGTTATCAGAAAAAAAAATACTTACTAACAGATACAAAAAAAATACAAAGTGCAGTAACAACGTTCTTGTCCCTGGTGGGAAGGGGGTCATCGATAACAAAATACATAGTCTTATACAGTAAATTTTTTTCTGTTTACACTTTACTGGTTTCAAATGAAATACCACTTTGAATAACTATTTAGGTTTGGTTTGTTTTGTTTGAAGCCTTGAAGCTTTTTCCTGAGGGAGCATGTGGCGTGAGGTATTATCCCTGTGAGAGAATAACTGCAGCAACTTGAGTGACCCCGATTTACTTCTCTACCCTTGCAACTCACCCATTATGAGAGTTGGAACCAACAAAACAACTTTTTCACATATTTGATGAATCATTCCAGATGTTTTTTTTGGATTGTAATTGTGGAAGAGCTTAATCAAACAACAGGAACGAGCAGTACACTTTTGCTGACAGCTCCATAAAATGCCTAAGAATGTACCGCCATGCTCTTAGCTATTTCAAGACTTGTGTGTGCGTTTGACCTTTCTTTGTTAAGGACGTGACGTTTCACCCCAGTGTGTTCATCCATTGTTGGGATAACAATGCCAAGGAGTTCATCATAGATTTCACCGTGCAGTACATTTGTGCTTCTGCTATAAGGGGAATGAGTAATGGGGTGTTTCAGAAGTCTGGTTAGCAATTTCCACAGTTTTCAAGTTTTCAAATCACCAAACAATGCTATTAGATTGAGACGGTAGCTCGGAAGAGGTGGGATTAGACTCAGGTCTCAGGTCCACAGTCCTTATTCCCTTCAGAGATGCTCATTAATAGAGCAAAGACTAGTATATACTGTTAGACTAGTAGACCCACAATCTCAACATGTAAAAGAAAACAAACTGGACGCCCCCTTTGTAGGGTCTGCATATGGGGAGAACATCTAAATAAAGTGTACAATTGTGTAAGCAGAGTTTCTGTAGGTATCCCTGCGTTTAATTGTAAAGAGTCTGTACAAATTGAGCAAAAAGTCATACTAAATAGTCTAATAAGTAGCTTAAATACTAAACGCGTCTGTAGTGTGTTACCACAGGTCCCTATTTATTTCATGTGTGACCGGGTAATGATTGACGTTTTCTATCACACGATATGTATGGTGTTGTGGTATCTTTTTTCCAAAACCACAGGCAAGGCATTCAGATAACATCACCATTTTTGCGCTTGTCTTAAGCGCAAAAAAATGATGTTATCTGAATGCATTGACTGTTCAACTTTAGCGTTAACATCTGTAGAATAATGCAGAAATAGTGGTGTAGTATAATAGGCTACCTACATGCAGTGGCGGTATTCCAAATTGACACAAATGATCAAAAGAATAAATGAAACGTTGTTGTGGGATAAGTAGGCTATGTGCGGAGTCGTAAGTATGTGGTCGGAGGCGGAGAAGAGGATCATCCAAATGCTCCCCGGCGCGTATAAAAAGGCAAGTTCAACACACTTCACATCCAGAGCGGCACAGATTCAGGGCAATTCAATAAACGGCATGAACTGAACTGAATCTGGCTGACCGGATGAACGATGGGCGACATGATGACAGCGATCAAGGTGCTGAAAGACGCGCTGGCGTGCCTAGTGTTGCTGCCGCGCTTTCTCGCAGCGGCGTTCATGCTGTGGCTGCTCGACTTTATGTGCGTCAGGAGGAGGTTTTTGCCAAAAACGAGAGAGCCAGGCGAGGAGGACCTGGACGATCCGCCGCTCTGTGTCTCCGACTCGAACCGCATGTTTACCTGGGAGTCGCTCAACGCCGTGTGGCACGGCTACAAGCTGGACCTGTTCAAGTCGGCGCGAGTCGGGCGTGAAGCGCCCAACAGCGAGGTGGTGCAGCTGGAGGGCTCGAAGCGGCGCCGCATCCTCGATTACGCGAAGGACGCGCGCCCGCTCATTTTGAACTTCGGCAGCTGCACCTGACCGCCGTTCATGACGCGCCTCAAGGCCTTCCAGCGCGTTATCGGGCAGTACGTGGACATCGTGGACTCGTTACTGGTGTACATAGAGGAAGCGCACCCGTCCGACGGATGGGTGAGCACGGACGCGCTCTACCAAATCCCCCAGCACCAGTGTCTGGAGGAGCGGCTGCGCGCGGCGCAACTCATGCGCCAAGAAGTACCGGAGTGTCTGGTGGTGGCTGATAACATGGAAAACACAGCGAACGCGGCGTATGGAGCTTACTTTGACCGGCTTTACATCGTGCAGGAGGGCAAGGTGGTGTACCAGGGGCGCAGAGGACCCGAGGGTTATCGGATCTCCGAGCTGAGGAAATGGCTCGATCAGTACAGAAACCATCTCCGTAATGGTTCCAGTGGCGTTATCATTCATTTGTAATAAAACTGTCTGCGTGGAGGAAGAAGGTCGGATGCGCAAAACAACGCGTCAGCTTGTAATGATTAAGTGCAGATAAAGTTTTGCGCTTTTCTCGGTGTTTTTCCTTACAGTGCTGTTAATTATCCCCCTAAACGTTACATTTTTTAACTGTTGCGTATTTATAATGTTTTACAAAGTGCGAAAGTTGCTGTATATGTGTATAATTATCATTCAGTCCAGTCCCTTCTGTTTATGATGAGTCGTTTTTAAAAGTGAAAGGCGGTTTAAACCATAGAACCGTGCTTATGTTTTCATACGGTTGATAAACATTATTGATAGATGTCCATTTTGTCATATCACTTTGTACGTAATCCCTTTTTATTGAACACAATTTTGCAATAAAAACATTCTTCTAGAAGTAGCATGTAGCGATGTCCATTCTTTCACAACGTATTATTAACACCGTCCTCACTGTGGGGCTATGCAGGGTGAGTTCGGAGTAACTAAGACGCATTTTTTTTTGCAATATAAATGATTTACTTGGTTCTGCAATTTTACTGTTTGACATATTTTGATATTTGTTTCGCAACCTAAAGAGGATTTGACCTCCTTCTGACTTTAGAGGCTACATTCAGCTATATATAGATAAAGTGGGACACTGCTTTCAGATTTTAATACATTATCAAATGTCAGTTGTGCAAATTATTTAATCAAATAAATCATATACTTTGTTTTATTATTAGAAAAAGCAAAAACACCAATGAAACAAGATAACAACTGAACAAAATTGTGCTTAGAATGCAAACATCTCGAATCATTTATGTACAGTAAATTCCTAAAAGTAGTAATGACAGAATGTACTAAAATCATTTTCCTAAACAAAAAGAAACTTGCAAATGTTAATACATTCATAAATATGATGTTATCACACATTCCTAACATACAACAACATGATTTTTCAGGGTGAAAAGATGTATAGTTCACTCTCTATATTGCTGTCTGTATATGTTGTGTCACTTTACATGAAATTCCCTGTCCCACTTATCATCATCAATTAAGGTGGGACAGGGCAAAACATGCAGTTTCTTTAAAATGTAATAAAGAAATCTAGACATATTGCAAATACTTTAGAACAGTATCAACACAGACATACTTTAATACCCATGAACAGGCATTTAAGAAATGCTAAAAATATATAGCCTTACCATTTCAGAATCAGTATTCTTATAGCACTTTATGTTCCTTTTAGCTTTTGTGAAACATTTGAATTTAAAAATATCAACAGTGAGGACCCCCAACCAAAAGCATTTATATGCCTATACACACATAGTATGTATGATATATAGTTTATTTCTTTCATTTAAAGACTTCACCAGCCTGCACGTTGAACTAATTGGTTTCACATCACCTTGCTTCATGGTAGACTTAAGCTAGGATACATTTCAACTTTTAAGTAATATAACATAACTAACTTAAACCTATTAATGAACATTTTAATAATTATTTATCACTAAATGAATGCTTGTTTGCAATACAACCTACAATGTCATGTCTTGCCTAATTCCCTGCATTGTGCAGAATTGTGTTGTCTTACACAGTAGCTAATCATTTGGAATGCTATTCCTACTGTCCAGTCATCAATAGTCAGTCTGATTATGTGGGTGAGTACAGTACTACTTTAATTTTCAACATAGAATAACATAAAGGAAAGAAGATGATCATAAAAATAACAGTAATGGCAATAACTAGTCAGAAGGTTATTGTATTTAATATGATTATTTAGTTGTATATAATACAATTCCTGCTACTTTTACAGCAATTGTACTATACTGTGCTTATTGTGAGAGAGGTTTCACTACACCTTTACGTAGATTTTATTCCTAAAATGAGGTTTTGTTGTAAATCATATGATAGAATTAAGACTCAATTTAAGTAACACTAATTTTAGGGAACAACAAACACCCTTGCAATTGGGACAAAAGTCTTGAGAGCACTATAGTGAACATATCTCATTTAGCAGTTTTCTCAGAATACAGTGTTTTCATTACAAATCATATAATCAGCATAACAATTTGAATAAAAACATGATTTTTTGAGTGGAAAAATCTTTTAGAACTTAGTATTTGGTATGTTCTTCTCTTTCGCTGTAATGACAGAGTGCACTCAAGATGACATGGACTCCACAAGTTTGTGAAAAATCGGATGATCCACAATATCTCAGCATGATTTCATAATCTTCCAAAGAGCATCTCTGTGGTGTTAAAGCCCTCCTTGATCTTCTTTGGTCTTCAGGGAGTTGTTGAAAAGCTTTGAGGTGTGTTTTGGATTGTTGCTGTGCTGCTGTATGAATCCTTCTCAACAGAGGTCCAAACAAGCACATTCACTAGTGGTGTCAGGCTTTTGGTCAGTACTGTACATTCACAGGCTCAGTAAAGTGTGACACGTTGACACAGTGATCAGTGCTGTTGCCTCACAGCTCCAGAGATCTGGGTTTGAGCACAGCGCGGCTGCTGTTAGTGTGGAGTTTTCTCCGCGTCTGCATGAGTTTCCTCCAGCTAATCTGATTTCTTTTCATATTCTAAAGGCATGCTTTAGGTCACTTGGGGACACTACATGTGTTCCAGTGTGAGTGAGGAAATTGTTTAATTCAGAAGAAGTACGACTTTAACAGCATGACTATTTGTAATTTGTTTGATAGACAGACTGATAGATAGATACAGTGCCTTGCAAAAGTATTCGGCCCCCTTGAACTTTTCAACCTTTTGCCACATTTCAGGCTTCAAACATAAAGATATGAAATTGTAATATTTTTGTGAAGAATCAACAACAAGTGGGACACAATCATGAAGTGGAACGAAATTTATTGGATATTTAAAACTTTTTTTAGAAATAAAAAACTGAAAATTGGGGCGTGTAAAATTAATCGGCCCCTTTGCTTTCAGTGCAGCAAACTCACTCCAGAAGTTCAGTGAGGGATCTCTGAATGATCCAGTGTTGACCTAAATGGGACTGATGATGATAAATAGAATCCACCTGTGTGTAATCAAGTCTCCGTGTAAATGCACATGCTCTGTTGATAGTCTCAGAGTTCTGTTTAAAAAAAGCGCAGAGAGCATCATGAAGACCAAGGAACACACCAGGCAGGTCCGACATACTGTTGTGGAGAAGTTTTCAAACGCCGGAGTTGGATACAGCAAAGATTTTCCCAAGCTTTAAAACATCTCAAGGAGCACTGTGTAAGCGATCATATTGAAATGGAAGGAGTATCAGACCACTGCAAATCTACCAAGACCTGGCCGTCCCTCTAAACTTTCAGCTCAAACAAGGAGAAAGAACTGATCAGAGATGCAGCCAAGAGGCCCATGATCACTCTGGATGAACTGCAGAGATCTACAGCTGAGGTGGGAGACTCTGTCCATAGGACAACAATCAGTCGTACACTGCACAAAATCTGGCCTTTATGGAAGAGTGGCAAGAAGAAAACCATTTCTCAAAGATATCCATAAAAAGTTTGCCACAAGCCACCTGGGAGACACACCAAACATGTGGAAGAAGGTGCTCTGGTCAGACGAACTTTTTTGCCACAATGCAAAATGTAATGTTTGGCGTAAAAGCAACACAGCTCATCACCCTGAACGCACCATCCCCACTGTCAAACATAGTGGTGGCAGCATCATGGTTTGGGCCTGCTTTTTTCTTCAGCAGAAACAGGGAAGATGGTTAAAATTGATGGGAAAAGATGGAGGGAGCCAAATACAGGACCATTCTGGAAGAAAACCTGTTGGAGTCTGCAAAAGACCCTGAGCCCGTGGACGGAGATTTTATCTTCCAACAAGGACAATGATCCAAAACATAAAGCAAAAATCTACAATGGAATGGTTCACAAATAAACGTATCCAGGTGTTAGAATGGCCAAGTCAAAGTCCAGACCTGAAACCAAATCGAGAATCTGTGGAAAGAGCTGAAAACTGCTGTTCACAAACGCTCTCCATCCAACCTCACTGAGCTCGAGCTGTTTTGGCCAGGAAGAAATGGGCAAAAATTTAATTCCTCTCGATGTGCAAAACTGATAGAGACATACCCAAGCGACTCGCAGCTGTAAATCGCATCAAAAGGTGGCGCTACAAAGTATTAACGCAAGGGGGGCCGAATAATTTTGCACGCCCCACTTTTCAGTTTTTTATTTCTAAAAAAAGTTTAAATATCCAATAAATTCCCCACTTGTTGTTGATTCTTCACAAAAAATTACTATTTCATATCTTTTCTTTAAAGCCTGAAATGTGGCAAAAGGTTGAAAAGTTCAAGGGGGCCGAATACTTTTGCAAGGCACTGTAGATAGATAGATAGATGATAGATAGATAGATAGATAGATAGATAGATAGATAGATAGATAGACAGATTTGATTTGATTTGATTAATCAATACATGTACAAACACACACAAATTTTATCAGTGAAACATATTTTTCATATGGGAAGAATAAAACTGAGAACTTGAAAGAAAACCAAAATTTAAGCCCATGAACCATAACAGTCGATCTGTAATTGTTTTCACGTTAGTTGCCACACCTGTTTGTTTATTTTGCTTAGGATTAGTATGTTTTTTCACTGCATAGTACAAGGTCACGGTACGTATGCAGATGTCAGTGTTGTCATTGCCAATTGAAAAAAGTCATTTTTAGGAAGCACTGCACTTCAGAGCTCTGTCTCACACCAAAAGCTATCACTTTTCCTGTTGCCTGGTTACTGTTGGTCTGGTGAGAATGAAAATCTTTTTTGACTTGCTTTATCCTTTCTGAGCTGATGGAGCTCCAGCAGAAATTTGCATCCTTATAAAACCGGTCCGTGTTTTATTTTTCACACACTGGTTCCGATCAGAAGTAAACATGATACTGCTGAAATGCATACAGAGCCTTGGGAAATTCTAAAGAGCCAAACGGTTAAGACTAAGGTGGGTTATAGGTGTATAATTAATTAGCTACAGTAATATTACTGTGTAGTATATCAGTGGAAAGTCCCCACAATGATAAAAAGACATACTTGTGTGTCACTTGAATGTTTGTGTGTATGTGTGTGTGTGTGAGAGAGAGAGAGAGAGAGAGAGAGGTGGAGATCAGAGGTCAAATAAAAGCGCAGTAATCCCAGCAGGAGACAGAACATTTAAACTATAATGTCTGTATTTATATTTAGCAAATGTCTTGAGCTAAGTCATGACCACTTACGTCCCCCGGATTCTGCTCGAATGGTACCATGGCAATGGCTTCAATAGTGACGTGTTAGTGGGCGATTATGTTTCAGCACATAACCTGTTCCCGTGCATGCATTTCAGCTTGAATCTGGTCATCATTTTGCCTTATTTCTGAGACGAGCTTGGTACTGACTTTGCAAGGGTACAAACATAAACTGATGGGCGAGACTGATAAATAATTGGGCAACAGGCTGAGAAAAGGAATAATTATAGTGCTTATTGAGTCAGCTTTCATTGTCAATTACATTGCTAAAATGCCAGTGCTTTCATTTGCTAATTCTAGTAAACCCCATCAAAAACACTGTATAATTGTATATTTGTCATAAAGTCTAACTATGTGTTAATACAGGTACTAATACAGTTAGCTACAGAGGAAGTCCTAATGGACCCGGATCAAGGTTTTTAAAGAAGGATCAGCATTCAGCCAAGCTTTGGTGATGCTGCATTGGCGTCATCACTGCTGGCACATTAATAACCATTGGTTCTCCGAGTTCAGGTGAGCTCTGACAACAACTGTACATATTACTGAAGCACAAAGAGCCCTCTCCCTTTGACATTTTTTTCCACAGAATACAAGGCGTTGGATTAAATTACTGTCCATTTAAGAGATATCCTTTGATGGTGAGCTTCTGAAACCTTATTTTGCAGCTGCAGGCATGATAAACTGGCAATTTATTTGTCTTTTAGAAGGAAGAGGGACGATTTATAGAAAAAGAGATCAATGAATTTTCTGTTATGTCTTTAGAATTATTATTTATAACTGCTTTAAATTGTTCAGAAATTGATTCATCTTGAGAATGGAGATTGTTCCATTTCACTACCCAAGTAGGTTTCCAGAGAATACCACACATCAAAATAGCGTTCTGAAATTCATCCTTTTATCTTTCGCAGGGGAGTGGAAAAGGACAAGAGACCAAAACAAAACATGCAAACGAGGTGAAATGAGGACACACTACAGCTCAACAGCCTGTTAGTTTGCAGGAAGGAGATGGGGGACGAAGGCTGTGTGTAGCAGCTGATTTGTTTCCTGTGTTGGGGCTGTATGGAGGTTTTGCTCTACCACCCAGGCGCTCACCTCAACTGAACTCCACCAGCATCAGCAGGCAGTAAAGCTTTCACGGAACCACATTGCCCCCTCCAGGTCAGTTTAAAACGTTTTTAGATATGAAACGCCTAGTGGACCGCGTTTGTGACTCACTCAGTCCAACATTTATGGTTAGCAGGTGGATTACTCTTCACAAGAGGGAGCTACGGGCACTAAGTTGTCACTGAACGAATTGTGTTGGTCTCTGCAAAGTCTAGTCATAATTGCTAGCTTTAGTGAGATTTTAAATGTATGATACAACTCAAATATTAGCTTATTTAACAAATGTTACATAAATGTTGTATGAAATGTAATGAGCAAATTCATACTAATAATAGCATATGACGACTTACTTCACAACTGAGATATGTAACGTACCTGACTACCAGAAGTGGGTAGTAACACACTACAGTTTAGTTAGCCTTATTTACTTATATAACTTTTTTGAGAGGAAAAGACTTAATTTGGGATATATTTTACTCTCACTTGAGTGTACTCCTAAAGAAATGTTTTTACTTGGTCGCTTTTTATTTTGTTAATTGAGTTACTGTTTCCAGCTGCAACTGAAACATCTTAAGTGAGCTATTCCAGTGAATGGGTGCCATTTCCATCCCTAGGACATTATGTATAGAAAATTAATCTAATCAAATGTACAAAACATTCTATTATTAAGCAAAGTGTCCTGCGCAGTTATGCAATTGCAAAGTTACAGTGGTGCTTGAAAGTTTGTGAACCCTTTAGAATTTTCTAGATTTCTGCATAAATATGACCTAAAACATCATCAGATTTTCACACAAGTCCTAAAAGTAGAGAAAGAGAACCCAGTTAAACAAATGACACAAAATTATTATACTTGGTCATTTATTTATGGAGGAAAATGATCCAATATTACATATTAATGAGTGGCAAAAGTATGTGAACCTTTGCTTTCAGTATCTGGTGTGACCCCCCTGTGCAGCAATAACTGTAACTAAACGTTTTCTATAACTGTTGATCAGTCCTGCACACCGGCTTGGAGGAATTTTAGCCCATTCCTCCGTACAGAACAGCTTCAACTCTGGGATGTTGGTGGGTTTCCTCACATTAACTGCTCACTTCAGGTCCTTCCACAACATTTCTATTGGATTAAGGTCAGGACTTTGACTTGGCCATTCCAAAACATGAACTTTATTCTTCTTTAACCATTCTTTGGTAGAAGGACTTGTGTGCTTAGGGTCGTTGTCTTGCTGCATGACCCACCTTCTCTTGAGATTCAGTTCATGGACAGATGTCCTGACATTTTGATTTAGAATCTCTGATATAATTCAAAATTCATTGTTCCATCAATGATGGCAAGCCGTCCTGGACCAGATGCAGCAAAACAGGCCCAAACCATGATACTACCACCACCATGTTTCACAGATGGGATAAGGAGAGCAGTGGCTTTCTCCTTGCAACCCATTGTTGTTCAGTGTTCTTCGGATGGTAGACCCATGAACATTGACATTAACCAATGTGAAAGAGGCCTTCAGTTGCTTAGAAGTTACCCTGGGGTCCTTTGTGACCTCGCCAACTAGTACACACCTTGTTCTTGGGGTGATTTTTGTTGGTCGACCACTCCTGAGGAGAGTAACAATGGTCTTGAATTTCCTCCATTTGTACACAATCTGTCTGACTGTGGATCGGTGGAGTCCAAACTCTTTAGGGATGGTTTTGTAACCTTTTCCAGCCTGATGAGCATCAACAACTTTTTTTTTTGAGCTCCTCAGAAATCTCCTTTGTTCGTGACATGATACACTTCCACAAACGTGTTGTGAAGAGCAGACTTTGATAGATCCCTGTTCTTTAAATAAACAGGGTACCCACTCACACCTGATTGTCATCCCATTGATTGAAAACAGTAAAATACTAACATTTCATAATTGTTGCATTATTCAATCTAAATATTAATAGGTAGGCAAAGTTGTTTAATATCCTTATAGACCCTTATAGAAATCACAGTTGTGAGATGATGACTTTAAAGTAGTTGATTTGTATTGCATTATCTTTTGTCTTATGCATGTATTAATAAACAAATGCTGGTTTTACTGCTGGTATACTTATAAAGTGGTACATGGCTTTAGTGTCTTGTGGTGTATTGTAGGATTTTTAAATATATTTAAACTAACAGCACTAATACTTGAGAAACAATTTTCCTACACTACCCACCTCTTTTGACTACTCTTTTCTTATATGTAATTTCGTGTTTGTATACAGTGAGGCAAAAAGTATTTAGTCAGCCACTGATTGAGCAAGTTCTCCAACCTAGAAAGATGTAATTTTCATCATAGGTACACTTCAACTATGAGAGACAAAATGAGAAAAAAAAATCCAGGAAATCACATTGCAGGATTTTTAAATAATTTAATTGTGAATCATGGTGAAAAATAAGTATTTGGTCACCCACAAACAAGCAAGATTTCTGGCTCTCACAAACCTGTAACTTCTTCTTTAAGAATCTCTTCGGTCCTCCACTCGTTACCTGTATTAATGGCACCTGTTTGACCTTGTTATCTGTATAAAAGACACCTGTCCACAGCCTCAAACAGTCAGACTCCAAACTCAATCATGGCCAAGACTAAAAAGCTGTCGAAGGACACCAGGAAGAAAATTGTAGAAACGCACCAGGCTGGGAAGAGTGAATCTACAATAGGCAAGCAGGTTGGTGTGAATAAATCAACTGTGAGAGCAATTGTAAGAAAATGGAAGACATACAAGACCATTGATAATCTACCTCGATCTGGGGCTCCACACAAGATTTCATCCCGTGGGGTCAAAATGATCATGAGAACGATGAGCAAAACTCCCAGAACAACACGGAGGGACCTGATGACTGACCTGCAGAGAGCTGGGACCAAAGTAACAAAGGTTACCATCAGTAACACACTACGCCGAGAGGGACTCAGATCCTGCAGTGCCAGGCGTGTCCCCCTGCTTAAGCCAGTACATGTCCAGACCTGTCTGAAGTTTGCCAGAAAGCATATGGATGATCCAGAAGAGGATTGGGAGAATATCATGTGATCAGATGAAACCAACATAGTAACTTTTGGTAAAACTCAATTCGTCGTGTTTGGAGGAAGAAAATGCTGAGTCAGCATCCCAAGAACACGCATACCTACCTGTGAAGCATGGGGCGGAAACATCATGCTTTGGGGCTGTTTTTTCTGTCAACGGGGCCGACTACTGATCCATGTTCAGGAAGAAGAACTGGGCTATGGTATCCGTGTGATTTAAAGCAAGCCAAATCCTCCTTCCATCCAGTGACAGCATTGAAGTGGAACGTGGGCTGGGTTCTTCCAGCATGAACAATGATCCCAAACACACGCGCTTGGGGCAAACGAAGGATGGCTCCGTAAAAAGCATTTCAAAGGTCCTAGAGTGGACCCCCCTAGCCAGTCCCTTCCATACCTCAACCCCATAGAAAATGTGTGGAGGGAGTTGAAATGTCCGTGTTGCCCCCAAGACACATCTGCTCTAGAGAGATCTGCATGAGAATGGGCCAAAATTACCAGTACAAGTTTTGTGCACCTGGACTTACAGGAAACGTTTGACCTCTGTCATTGCCAACAAAGGTGATGTTACAAAGTATTGAGCTGAACTTTTGTTATTGACTAAATACTTATTTTCCACCATGATTTACAATTAAATTCTTTAAAAATCCTGCAATGTGATTTCCTGGATTTTTTTTCTCATTTTGTCTCTCATAGTTGAAGTGTACCTATGATGAAAATTACAGACCTCTCTCATCTTTCTAAGTAGGAGAACTCGCTCAATCAGTGGCTGACTAAATACTTTTTTGGCCCACTGTATGTTGCACAAATTCTGGGAATGCTACTTTGGTCAAATATTTATGCATTTTTAAACAACCAGCATGGGCATATGTAGCTAGCCACTGTTTCTGCAATCGAAGTGGCAATACATGTTGAAATTATAGCCTCGAAATGGTCATGTGAAGCTAAAGCCATTCATTTAAGAACAAGAGACATAAAAATATGACTGGCCTGATCTGTACTTCAAGAATGAGCTCACAAGTGGATTCTCATCAGCCGTCCACTGCATGCCAACAACTGATTGCTATAAGTGGTATACAATTTATAATTCGGCATTTGGATGTTCTTACCCAGAGCAAATTACAAAATTCACAAACAGGAGAAGGTGCTGAGATACAAGTCCTTGAATAGTATTATTAGTATTAAATATTAATATTAATAGCATTACCATTCATATGAACTTTTACTTTTGAATTATTACATAAACATATGATCTATTAATTACCTACTAAACTAGAGACAAATGCTGTGCAGATACAAGTCCTCAGATTGACACTTAAATGCTCATTCAATAAATATCAAAAGCAGTTACAAAGTTACAGTTATACTGGTTTAAATAATAGTTTAATTCTATACTGGTTGAAATTAATAGTTTAAGTCTTTAAATCATGGCTGTAACAGGTTGGTTGTGAACACTGTGCACTGTGGTGGCATTACATTGAAGTTGTTGGACTATATACCATAAGATCCAGGGTTAAAATCCCAGCTCTACCAAGCTGCCACGGTTGGGGCCTTGAGCAATTGCTTGGATCAGTTGTAAGTCACACTGGACAAGGGCATCTGCTAACTGTAAAATAACCTCCAACATTAAAAGATGGGAACAACATTTTCAATTTTTTGCCAGAGACTGCAAACATGTTTATTGTTTTTTAGAGACTGATGGATTTAGGGGAAACAGAGTTGATTATAATAGCCTCACAATGTCATCAGCTCTGAGACAAAAAGCAGTGAACCAGAAAACAACCTTAGAGATCAGTTGGGTAATTGTGCACCTGGAAACAATTAAGCGCAATCTACATTGTCAAACTTACTTAAAATACTAAATGAACACTTTAATGAATGTTTCAGTGATATCAGAACATTACTGTGCACAAAGCCTGAAATGAACATTAAATTAGTCTCAGGTGACGTTGTTGCTAATGTGGAATAAGTGTGGACATGTTTAAGCTGAAATAATATTCATCAGACGAAACAATTCGGAACACTTTGATGGAATTCTTTGAAGTGTTACTGTAGCTGAATCAAGATATTTAAACGAAAGGAATGTACAAAGGCCTAAAAAACTTTGCTGTTGGCATTTGTTACATGATATTGTACAGCAGCACAGCAACTGAGTTCATATTTTACGTTCCTTATGGATCCATGTGTATCTAACTATGTCTAACTGAAAAACGCTAAGGTTGTTGTGGTTAAAGAACTATAATAGATGTTAGGTAAAAAGTTTCCAACGACAAAATGAACATTTAAATCACCCGTGGGCCGTTTCAGTTTTCCAGCTGCACAGGTGCCAACCTAAATATCCTTCTTGGTAAGAGAAGAGAAGACTGAAGTACTGAGACTGAGAAGTACTGTAATGTATTACTGCATAACAATGAGCTTGTCCGCAAATCTTGTTTTCTATGAAGCCCCCCTTTTCGATTTGGTGTTCTTTTGGTAATAAAATTGTATTATGATCTATTTCTAATTGATGTTTCATGTGGTAAGAGTTAAACAGGGTGGGCCATTTATATGGATACACCTAAAATAAAAATGGGAATGGTTTGTTATATCAACGTTCCTGTTTTGTGGCCCGATTCGTAAAATGGGAGGTAAGAACTTGTCAAGATGGGTGTTGACCATGTGGCCATTTTTTAATTGGGCCATTTTGGATCCAACTTTATTATTTCCAATGGGAAAGAGGGTCATGTATCACATCAAAGTTTTGATAATTTCCATTCACATAAAAACAAATGTGTGGCTTGGTTTTAACGAACTTTATTTACAAGTTTTATGACCACTTATCAAATGTGTTTAAAGTGCTGCCCATT
The DNA here is from genome assembly GCA_025084515.1 of Ancistrus triradiatus. NCBI lineage: Eukaryota > Metazoa > Chordata > Actinopteri > Siluriformes > Loricariidae > Ancistrus > Ancistrus triradiatus. The sequence continues at coordinate 27,211 of JAJAGP010005532.1, forward strand.
GTGTTGGATTATCATGCAAACCCGCTTCTCGCCCACTCCTTGACCACTGACAGCAAGCAACACCGCAGAAGAACTGCTCTCCGATCGACTCCCCCTTAGACTTTTATCTTTGGGGTCATCTGCAGGCAATTGTCTATGCGTAAGATACGGATGTGCACATCTAACAACGGATAACTGGAAGCCTGTTGCTACATTTCTTCTGTTGTTGTTGCTATCGAGTGTGGCAAGAGTGGGAGAAGAGGGTTGCATTGACAATCCAACCAATTGGGCAGCACGTGACACATGTTATAAGTGGTCTAACTTGTAAATACCTCATGAAAGAATAAAGTTCTGTTAAAACCAAGCCACCATTGTTTTTTCTTGTGACGTTCTCAATAGTTTGATATGTTACATGACCCTCTTCCCATTGGGAAATAATAAAGCTGGATCCAAATGCCGTCTTGTCAACACCCCTCTTGAAAGTTCTTCCTCCCATTTACTAATGTGCCACAAACCAGGAAGTTTATATCACCAACCATTCCATTTTATTTAGGGTATCCATAAATGGCCACCGTGTGTGCATTTTCAACAGTTCTCACCACCGCAGTAACCCTGACAGGTAATAATCATACAGTAAGCATCACACTGGTACTGGGTTTATCACTTCGTGTTGTTAGGATTCTATCACGCTGATGAACAATAGCATACAGTTTGATGACTCCTTACTGAGAACAGAACACTCAACAATGAGAACTCAACAGCAGAAACAAGACCATGTGGTACGCCAACAGACGAACCCGAAAGCATAAAAACTTGCCTCATACACGATGGAACAAGGAAACCATAAACCATGAATTTCTCAATCATGGCATGATTTGTACAAATTTTTTCTCCTGAAACTCAATAAACATAGAAAATATAGCTTTCGAGTCAAGCAAACAGATAAATTAGCAAACAAAAATTCGTTACAACTACAGTTGTTACAGATTTATAAGAAGCACTATATCCTGTTACATAAGAAACTTGACCATGACTTACGACCACTACTGGTACATCTAACATCTTATGCAGTCTTCTGGAAGTAACGGGTCCATTCCAGGTGGAGGATGATTCAAAAAATATGTTCATTATTAATAGTTTTCATGGACTGCAAAGTGACCTACAGTATTTTTAAAAGACTTCCCGGATGTTTTACTTCAGCCAAACGATATTAGTAGACTACAAGTTCCCTAAAAAGCTCATATATGTAGCTTAATCTAAATTCTCTTCTCTCGCGCCTCTATGAATATGTATCATGTAATATCTTCTCCTTCTCACTTTATGAATCACCATTCACCAACCAGCAGAATGTGGTGTGCACAGCGGTTGAGTCCTTCTCGAATCCATCAGTATGCTTGACTCAAACCAGGTGGACATCAAACAGATTGTGTTTGGAAGGATAGAGATGAAGGCCAGGATTCTCTGCTCACACTCAGACATATCGATGCCCCGTCACGATCAGAGAATCCTTTGGACCAGGAATCCAGCTGGCCTTCATCTTCATCCTTCCAAATAGCATGTGTGTACGTGTGTTTTTGCACTTGATTTAATAGAAATGTGGTGTGGTGTTGAACATGTTAGTGGTATTCATCACATATATAATTAAATGAGATTGACCATGTAGGAGAGAGTTCTATGGTAAGAAAATTCCCAGCTTGCTAGCCTGCAGTGTTGCCTAAGAGCACTTTTTTTAAATGACCAAGAACCTTTTGTTTTCCGACCAAAGCAAAAATGAAATGACCTGAGGAATTTTCCCTGTGGCCTTTTGCCTAATTAAATGTTTGGTAGTGCACTCCAATTGAGTTAGACTCGCTTTGTCTCCTATGAACAATTCAGTCCAATCCATTATCCAGGACCAGCCAACTACAGTGAGTATGAAAGGTCAGAGGTGAACCCCAAGTACATGGCTGTATGCCCAGTGCAGTTCAATTTAGCCAAGGCTTGTGGGTCTGAAATGCAGCAGGGCATAGCACTCACTGGTAGAGATAATCAACAAGGCTCAATCACAGATCACCGAGGTCACAGTGTCCTGCTAATGCAATGAGAAGTGAAATGGGGGCAATGTGTGAATGTAACAAAATCTGCTTTGAAAAATTGAAGAAACAAGTTTCCTACAGGATTTTACTAGACCACACTTCCAAACTCGCCCCATGTCAGGCTTCCCTTTCCATTATGAAAATGTAATAAAAAAAAAAGTGTTTCTTACTTTTACTTTGTCTTTTGTTTCATTGCAGACAGTATGAACCCAATATATTTCATGTTTTGTCTGGTTAATAATTTCATTTATTAATAAACATCCATTCCTGCATTTCAGAACTGCAGCACATTCCAAAAAAGGTGCTTAGAGGATGCCAAGCAATGAAGTGTTTCAGATATTATTTTGTCCCATTCTTCCTGAAAACAAGTCTTAAGGTGTGCAATAGTATGGGGTTGTCGCTGTCGCGTTTTTTGTTGAAAAATTCTCCAGACATTCTCTACTAGGGAAAGGTTACAACTGCAGGCAGGCCAGTCCAGTACCCATACCTTCTTCTTCCATAGCCATGCAATTTTAATGTGTTCATGCATCTTGAAAAATGCATAGACATGCCTGGGAAAAATGTCCTGAAGGCAGCTTATGTTGCTCTAAAATCTAAATGTACTTTTCTGCATTAATGCAGAAGTGTAAATGAACTTTGCCAAGAACTCTGACACAACCCCATACCATGAGAGAGTCTGACTTTTGGACTTGTTGCTGATAACAGTCTGGATGGTCCTTTTCATCTGGAGCACATGGTGTCCATTTCTTCCAAAAAAAACTCTGGAATACTGATTAATGTAACCACAATACACGTTTCCACTGTGCAATGGTCCTAGAGGCCTCCGGCCCAGAGAAGTCGATGCCATTTCTGGACATGGTTAACATAAGTCTTCTTGTTTGCACAGTAAAGCTTTAGGTGGCATTTGTGAATGTATTTGTGAATGTAGCTCTGTATTGAAATGCTTGACAAAGGTTTTCCAACGTAATTCCTTGTCCATGTGCTTATATCAGGTTATAACCACTTTTGTTAAATGACGGTTCTTGATGCAGTGTCGTCTGAGGGATCGTAGATTACGCCTCTTCAGTTTAGGCTTCTGCCCTTGCCCTTTACCCACTGAAATTTCTCCAGATTCCTTGACTTGCTTAATAATATTATGCACTGTAGATGGAGAAATATGCAAACCCATACCAATCTTTCTCTGAGGAACATTGCTTTTAAACATTTTAATAATTTTCTCATGCATTTGGTGATAAACTGGAGATCCTCTGCCCATCTTTACTTCTCAAAGACGCACCTTTTCCGGATACTGATTTTATACCAAATCATGATTACAATCACCTGTTCACATCACCTGTTTGAAATCACATTTTTACCTCATTACTAGCCCTAAATTCCCCATCCCAGCTTTTTTTGGAATGTGTTACAGACGTGACATGCAGGAACGGATGTTTATTAACAATTAAATGAAAGTGACCAGATAAAACATGAAATTCCTACAGACTGTAACTTAAATCGTTGCACCTGTGTAGCACCTACAGCACTGAGGATTTTCTGTCTACATTAATCCCTATTTTTCCACTATATATCTGATATTAACAGTGGTGTTTGTGGATTCTGTGGTCAAATGCCAAGTCCAAATGCCCACAGTGTCTGTTCTTTTTGTATCTCTGACAAACTGTTTTTGCCTCTCAGTGACAGCATGCTTCTCCTGGTACTGTGCCCAACTGACCATGTGGGTTAATCACATGACAAAGTGCACCTGGGTCCATGTAGCATGACATGCCATGTGCAAAAACTCATATATTTGGTCCCAGCACTACAATCAGCTTCTATATCCTTTCAATGATTTTTGTTCTTTCTTAGCAGCAGCTGTATTTGAGCATCTATAGTAGAAAAGCAAGAAATTATATTGTGTATAAGGACTATTCCAATTAACTAAATAAATAACTGTTGTTAGTAATGCAAATTAATGATATATTAAAGTCTGTAAATGTGAATTTTGTATGCCATTGGTCTTGCAGGATCCAACAATTCAGTGAGAAAAGACTTGGGAGAGAATGTGTTATTCTTATGAGGAACTGTCCGAGGCTAAATCTGATTCCAATTTCTCAAAGCTCTTTATTCTGTCTGTGTAAATACACACAGCAGATGCAGACAATGCATCTTCTTCAAGAAAAGAAGGGTTAGATGGGATCAAAGCATGATTAGGACAGTGCATCCATAATCACATAATGGGATCAGGATAGAAGCAGGTTAACAGCATGCACCATTTAGAGACTTGTCAAACCTCACATAATACGCACAAGACACTGACGTTATTCAACAAATACTTTTCATACATCTAAACTTATATTATGAAATAATTTGTGTTGCCTGTTTGTACCGGAAAGTATTCCAGATTCCCCAAAGCATACATCATTTTGCTTGATTCGGTGTAATTACTATGTGTGCAGGATATGATACTATCAGACCAAGGTACGGTTGCTATGTGGAATAAGATAGAATGATAGGACAATAAGAGGGAAGAGAATGGTAGAAACGTGCTATTTCAAATGGTCTAGAGACATCATGTCTGAGTATCATGGTAGTAATATGCTGTAGTGATTTAACGTTTACACTTACAGCATTTTGCACATGCCCTTATCCCAAAGAGACTTACAACTAATCTGATTAGATGAGGTTTAAGAGTTTTGATCAATGAACAGGAATTTGAATACAAATTATTGCATTTAGTGGTCTAGAACCTTAGCCACTGAGCTTCTACCATCCACTATGTGGGCCAGTATGTAGTAAAAGGTCTGGGAAAGGGGAGAGTATTCGATGAGGAGTCCCAGAAGATCAGAGAATGAGTATCTCAGAGTGCTTTCTGTTCTGCTCCAGTGATGGGGAATGACCCCTAATTCCCCTTCTTTCCCAGTGTTTTTGCTCACTGCTGATTCTTTGCCTTATGGCTTTAAAGTAGGTTCACATTTGAAACACATTAAATATTCAAGACACCCTGACTAGTAGTTTATGTCATCCACACATGTAACATCCAGACA
>JAJAGP010005533.1:0-32275 GCA_025084515.1 Ancistrus triradiatus
TTATCCTATATCACACATGGTGTTCCTTGGCTCCTGTTTGGTCTGGTCCTGCTTTCTGGTTTGTCTCTTCTTTGCCTTGTCCTGTCTGTTTGTATCTTGGTCCTTGTTGCTCTGTGTTCTTAGCTTTGTATAGTTGCCTTGGGTTTATGCTGTGTTCTATGTTTAGCTTTGTTAGTTTGTGTAGCATTGTCTGTGTTAGTGTTAGCCTAGTTAGCTTGTTACATGTGGTAGATGTTTGTTAGCATATTAGCCTATTGTTGTATGTGTCCCTTGTTATATGTTTTGCCTTGCTTGTTATCTTGTGTCTTTGTGGTCTGTTTGTGTTATCTATAATGAGAACTGTAAGTAAACCTGTCACTCTTGCGTGTACGTCCCGTGTCCTCCCTTGCATGGTTCGTGACAGTACCTATATAAGTGTGAATACCATTTTACTGATTTAAAACTTGTTGGTATCGTTGTAAATTTGATGTGGTAAAGAAAGCTGAAATATGCACTTCCACAGGTGCCAAAAAATATGTTGTTGATAAAACATTGCCTGAAGAATTGTAGATGGCCATCCCATATGGTTAATGTAATCACAGTAAACTTTATCTGGAGCAAGATTAGGAACATGCATGTGCTTTGTACATCGTTTGCCAAGAAACTGTGATTGATAGTATTGTTTGACTTCATATTATTTGAAATGTCATATGATTCTTTCTCTAAATTGCAGTATTAACTGCAAAAACACAATGGTGGACAAAAGGTCTTTGTAACACTGAATAAGTCTCCTACAACTCTATGCTTGGCTCAAGTGGACAACTTTGTGCTAGTGTGCTGCACATTTGGGTTGGACTAACTACTAGTTACTACCTACTGGACCAGTCTGCTCTGTGTTACTACACATCATTTAAAATACTGATGTTGACATTCTAAAATGTAGCCAGAGTCATTTTGCTTAAATGCTTTTCTACTACAATATAATCGTCCAGAACATTCGCACACGTGCTTTGGATTTAGACTAAAGCACCCTGAAAGCACTGTTACTTGAGGAATATCAGTTGACCCAGGGGCATCATCAGACCCATGTTACTCGGGCACATGTCCCAGTAAAATATTTCTGTGCCCCTGCTAAACTCAAAGCAGTAAAAAGTCAAATTTTTTTCTGCATAGCTGAGCAGAACTACAGGACATGGCACACAAATTCAACACAGGAAATCCATTTCCCATAATGCCCCAGCATATTTCCAAAAGTGGCAGCCCCTAAAGCTTACAGTCAGAGACTGTTTATTTTATTTTTTGTAATGGACATTTGCAAATATATAAAGAAATCCATGTAGCAAAGAAGGTAATGTAATGTACTAAAAATACATTAGATCACTAAAGAAATGGCATTAAACTAGTAAACAAAATTAATGCAATTAATAAAACTTTTTTGGGGGTTAATTTGTTCTTCATTTCTCTTCCACGGCAGAATAATGGCCACTTTAGTGTTAAATCACTTAATCTAGTTAGTGTTTAACAGGATTATTTTTATGCACAGTTATGCCACGGCAACTGATTGGCAAGAAAACGGGTACAGCTGTGCCCCTCTAAATTCTGATAGTGCCCCAGTACGACAAGTAGTGTAGAAATGCACCTGATTTGACCACTTCATTTCTGCACTGATGTGTTTATATTACACACTACAGTGAAAAGCAGATGCATTATAATTAATAGAAAACAGTCCAATATTAATTAGTAGTCTGTTCACTGTTTATAGCAGAAAATTATGTCTTTTATGTAATCAATTTTACTGCAGTCAATCTAACGGAAACAAGTTGCTGAGCAGCTAAATGCACAAACATTACCTCCATCAGAAAAAACAGACGGACACTGAGACGTAAAAATGTGCATAAAGCTAATAAGAGCTGCTTCTGTTGTATTATTTATTTTTCTTTTCCCCACTCTTCCCTCCCGTTTGGTATGTCAGACTCCCCAGGCTTTTTGACATCTCCTACTGCATGCAAGAACCCCTGCCAAAGGAGGAGGTCCATAGGACAGTGAGTTCCTCCTGCTTCCATTTTTGATGTGCTGCTCTATAAATGATTGCCTCAACACATCTAAAGCTGCTTTGCACTTGGGTATATGATACAAATTCTTGTCAATCATGAGTGCACACAATTTCATCAGCACAAGAACCCTGGAATGCAAATCTCCTGATGATTTTCATTGAAATAAACATAATTTTGCATATAAAAATTGGATGTGGCTTGGACTTGGCTCAAGGTTTGCAATGTTACAATATATAAAGCCAGATCAAATCCATTCACAGATGAATATTTGGACACACACACATACACCTTTGGCATGCAAAATGAGATCTAAAACCATTTCATCAAAGACTCCCCTAACCTGGATGTGTGTGTGTGTAGTTGTGGGAGGGTGTACAAAGAGTCAGGTAAATCAATGTGAATGTAAAGTAATGACTGCTGTATTTGGGTAATGTGTCTGATTTTATTATGTTTCTAATAATATTACTATAATATATTATCTGTACTCTTTCCATAATAAATTAGGTTCACACAGCTCTCAGAGCTTTGAACAAACATTTAACCGTCATTGTGATCCATCATGTGGAAAGCATCAGAGATTTAGAGTCCTCAGGGGGACGACATGGATTATAAATGCATTCCCTTAAGTACTGCATATTTCAGAGTGATAAATGTGATGGCTAGTAGTTAACAGGAAATGTTTTGGAGAATTAGTCACTGACCACTGCCATAGCTCTCGCTACTAGAGCAGAGCTCTCATGATCCATAGCTTTCTTGTGCAGAATACAAATATCAGAAAGAGGGCTGCTGGAAATGCCCTACAATTTCGTACACAGTGGTCAGAATTGCAAGAGTGTAAAAGACAGGCTCGCACAGCACAGTGGACATCGTGGCTGTACTTACTATGTGGCTTTTTTGGTTCCATTTTTGGTGCACTGACACACAGCCGTCTCATAAGCTTTATAAATGTACTGATTATGTGTTTAAGAAGATTTTTACAGGAGAAGGTGACGCTGTGTTTCGCACTTGGACGCAATTCGCAATCACACTACATGCGTGATGTGCTTGAGCCCACCTCTTCTTCTTCCAGCACAATTTGTAGCGATCACACTAGTTAAACGAATCGTGCTTTGGGGGTCAGTTGCACCCGAGCTCGGTACACACTGCATAGTGTGAGTATGCCCTTAGTACCCTGATGCACCAACATATTGTCAAGGAACTAGTATCAGCTAAGGCAGAGATTAAAGTGATTGCCTCCTGTGGCCTCGAGTACCTTCTTAAAATTTCAGCTGGTGAGGAGGTACACTACTGGGCAACCCCAAATATTACGCTTTAAACTGTCTCAGCAGCATGTAATTGGTCAACGAATTATCAAAAAATAAACAAATACATAAAGTAACTTATTATGGGATAGTCTTTCTGTTTGATATCCTTAAATGTTTAAGTTGGGTGTGGAAACTTTGGGGCAGCTTTTTTGCTGAAAGAATAAGCAGTGTTTTTAACAATTGGTAATTGCTTCAAAAGGTTGACGAGTAGGTGAAAAAATGTTTTTCAGTTAATTTTTGTTTAATGTGACCCCAATATTCTCTATAGGATTCAAATCTGAGTCAAACTGAGTCTGAGGAACTTGTTGTCAAGCCATTCTTGGTGGTCTTCAGTGTGAGCAGGAGCATTATCTTGTTGAATAATAACATACAGCTGTTTCCAGCTCCCTCCAAACAGTTAACTGCAGCATTGGGCAAATGGTGGCACAGGTCTCAAGACTACATGTTCTTTGTTCTTGGTAATTTTATGACAATTGATTTGTTGGTAGTGCCATATTAAAGCATTTGTAAGTTAGGTAATTTTTGTGTCCAGGAATGTAATGTCTGTGTGAAAAGAATAAGTTGCCATACCAAGAGATGACTGTAGTCTGGGTCTGTGTAATAATAAAGAAAGACTTAAAAAACATATTAAAAAATTAAAACATTAAAAAGAGTCCTTGATGATGCCTGAACATACTGAGAAACAGTCCTAGTGAAAAAGTAATACAATATTTCACACCCTACTAGTGACACCTGTTTAGTATCATACTGTGAAATATGGGTTGCAGCCAAACAACCTGGTCCAATAAGCACATTCTGCTCTAAATGGAAGGTGTGTGCGCTCTGCAAAATAGATTCAGTAGTTACACAGAATAATTAGAATAAAACAATTTATTTATAAGGCACCTTTAACAACGGACAATGTTCCACAGCAGATTTACATGAAAGAGAGATTTTAAATAAGCAGCCATAGGTGACAGTGGCCCCATCCACCTTTGGGTAATGTGGACGTTTGGATAAAGTGTTTAATAGCCCCGGTATACTAGAATACACTGGATTCACATGACAACAGTTTTTTCAAAAGTTCTGCTTCCTGAAAAAATGTGAGATGACAGTGGTGTTCGAAAGTTTGTGAAACTTTTAGAATTTTCTATATTTCTGCATAAATATGACCTAAAACATCATCAGATTTTCACACAAGTCCTAAAAGTAGATAAAGAGAACCCAGTTAAACAAATGAGATAAAAATATTAAACTTGGTCATTTATTTATTGAGGAAAATGTTCCAATATTACATATTAATGAGTGGCAAAAGTATGTGAACCTTTGCTTTCAGTATCTGGTGTGACCCCCCTGTGCAGCAATAACTGCAACTAAACGTTTCCTGTAGCTGTTGATCAGTCCTGCACACCGGCTTGGAGGAATTTTAGCCCATTCCTCCGTACAGAACAGCTTCAACTCTGGGATGTTGGTGGGTTTCCTCACATTAACTGCTCGCTTCAGGCCCTCCCATAACATTGATTGATTGGATTAAGGTCAGGACTTTGACTTGGCCATTTCAAAACATTAACTTTATTCTGATTGCAAACACCCAACTCTAATTTCACCTTCAAATTAACTGCTAATCCTAGATTTTCACATACTTTTGCCACGCACTAATATGTGATATTGGATCATTTTCCTCAGTAAATAAATGACCAAGTATAATATTTTTGTCTCATCTGTTTAACTGTGTTCTCTTTATCTCCTTTTAGGACTTGTGTGAAAATCTGATGATGTTTTATGTCATATTTATGCAGAAATATAGAACATTCAAAAGGGTTCACAAACTTTCAAGCACCACTGTATACAATGTCAAGCTGAATACAAAAATTCTATCAGAATTGCTGTAACAGGAAGATATTTGGACAAACATTAAAATAAGTTTATTGAATTTTAATCTCAATAATCAATCATGAACCATTTAGAAATGTTTTAGCTTTTCACAAATCTACTTCCCTGACCAGGTCATTTAATTCTAGCTGTGTTATCAGATGAAGATAACCAGACAAAGTGTTCAACATTTGGATCATTGTCACTTTCCACATTTGTTTCATGGATTGTGGCATATTCATCTGCCTCATCTAGGCTCCATGTCTCTGGAGGCTTCAGTACTGATTTATTGGGGAAAAAGAGAACTCCCTTTCATACCCAGCATTGACAACTTATGTTTAGTGTCCTATGGCATGGGATACTCAGCAAAAATCCTTAACAGCTGGAATGGTGAATCAGTGGCCTTAGATTTCAGATTTCTGTAGGGCCACAGCACTGGTGTTTTTAACATTCATTTAACAAACCTCAACTCATCAACTAATGTCCAAAGCCTTCATAGAGTTAATGTGATGTGTTAGAGGAGGGAAAACAAATCTCTGTTACCTATGCTTGACACTGCACTTAAGCAAGTTCCGATTTCAGGTTCTGGGGTTGCTAAAATTAGGTCTGCAGAGATCAGAAATTAATGCTGAATATAACTTATTAAAAGGCTATTTAATTATTTAAGTTTAATCAAGTGTGGTAAGTGAGGTAAAAAATCGCTAAACTCTGCAGTGCTGTAGCTTTGCAGTACTCATTTCATTCATTTTCATACCTGCTTAGTACAATTCAGGGTCACATGGAGCTGGAGCCTAACTGACAGAACAGGGTGCAAGGAGGGAACCAACTCTAGACAGAACAGCAATCCATGGCAGGCCACAGGCACACACATGCAGACCTACACATGCAAACCCACAGACACTTGCCCATGCGTGGGTGCACACAGTCACTCATACTAGGAAACTTTAAAGGTGCCAGTAGACCTAACTCATGATTTTGGAATGTGGAAGGTAACGGGAGGAAAAACCCATACAGACATTGGGAGAATGTGCAAACTCCACACAGACAGAGGGCCAGGAGTTGAAACTCTCTGGAGCTGTGTGCCACTCTACTGCATATAGAAGCAGAAAAAAATAGATTTACTCCACATTCATTTATACATACTACAAACATGAGTTGCTCATAAGTATAACCAGTATTTCAGTATATAATAAACTCCTTGGTAGAAAGGCTCCAGGTTGTGTGGTGTTTTGCCTGGATAAAATCAACTCATAATTAAAGTTACAAACCTTGAATAAGCCAGAGAATTACATTTTGAAAATGCAGTGTTATTTTTGATAGAATGCGTGACTTTATTCTCACAATGTATTAGAGTGACGAAGAATTACAATGATCAGTAATAGCAAGTTCCCAGCCTCTGTATTTTCTTCCCTAACAGGCCCATAAGTGGTCGTGAAGCACCAGCAGTGATGGCCTCTTCTGGCCCCAGCAATCAGAGCAAACAGCATGACCTCTCTGCGCCAATCAGCGATAATCACTAGTTACTGCATCCCCCACACACTCTAAGCCTCACAGGCAAAGGCCAGTACAGCAATGGTAATTGCCAGTTTATCGCATAAAGCATAACTGGATTTGTCCGAGGAATGTGCACTAACATGGTGAAATTATTGGGTGACCTAAAGGAGTACAGGGTACATAAAATGGCAAAAAGAGAACTGATCACTCTGGAGGTGACTGGATAAAAATAAATAAAATTGTCGGGTAATTCATGGTGACATAACTGTACCATAGAGAGTAAGATACATAGAAAGAGACAGGTTTAAGCCAGCCAGCTGCTGTAATATCCCCTGGCACAAGGAAACCTTTTAAGGTTTTTCCTAATTTGCACAAGAGTGGCTCTATCACAAAGCTATACAGCAGTCCCAAAAGAGGGGACTGTCTACATGTAATTCTCCTTCCAAAAAAGTATTTAGTCAGCCACTGATTGTGCAAGTTCTCCTACTTAGAAATATGAGAGAGATCTGTAATTTTCATCATAGGTGCACTTCAACTATGAGAGACAAAATGAGAAACAAAATCCAGAAAATCACATCCTAGGATTTTTAAAGAATTGAATTGTAAATCATGGTGGAAAATAAGTATTTGGTCACCCACAAACAAGCAAGATTTCTGGCTCTCACAGACCTGTAACTTCTTCTTTAAGAAGCTCTTCTGTCCTCAACTCGTTATCTGTATTAATGGGCACCTGTTGTATAAAAAACACCTGTCCACAGCCTCAAACAGCCAGACTCCAAACTCAACCATGGCCAAGACCAAAGAGCTGTCGAAGGACACCAAGAAGAAAATTGTAAACCTGCACCAGGCTGGAAGAGTGAATCTACAATGGGCAAGCAGGTTGGTGTGAATAAAATCAACTGTGGGAGCAATTGTAAGACATACAAGACCATTGATAATCTCCCTCAGTCTGGGGCCCCACGCAAGGATCTCATCCCGTGGGGTCAAAATGATCATGAGAATGGTGAGCAAAAATCCCACACTACACGGAGGGACCTGATGAATGACCTACAGAGAGCTGGGACCAAAGCAACAAAGTCTACCATCCGTACCACACTACACCGAGAGAGGGATTCAGATCCTGCAATGCCAGGCGTGCCCCCTGCTTAAGCCAGTTCATGTCCAGGCCCATCTGAAGTTTGCCAGCGAGCATAGGATGATCCAGAAGAGGGATTGAGAGAATATCATGTGGTTTAAACTCTTTTTTGGTAAAAAACTCAACTCGCCGTGTTGGGGGCAGGGAAGAAGAATGCTGAGTTGTGCATGCCATACCTACTGTGAAATCCATTGGGGTTGATGTGATCCATGCCTTGGGGCTGGTTTTTCTGCCAAAGGGGGGACAGGAGGACTGATTTACTTGTTAAGGGAAGAATGAACGGGGCTATGAGATTTTAAGCCAAAAACCTCCTGACATCAGTGAGAGCATTGAGATGGAAACATGGCTGGGTCTTCCAGCATGACAATGATCCCCAACACACCGCTCGAGTGGCTCCATAAAAAGCATTTCAAGGTCCTGGAGTGGCCTAGCCAGTCTCCAGACCTCAACCCCATAGAAAATTTTGTGGAGGGAGTTGAAAGTCTGTGTTGCCCCAAAACATCACTGACTCTTAGAGGAGAATCTGCATGGGAGGAATGGGCCAAAATACCAGCTACAGTGTGTGCAAACCTGGTGAAGACTTACAGGAAACGTTTGACCTCTGTTCATTGCCAACAAAGGGTATGTACAAAGTATTGAGTTGAACCAAATTTATTGGCCAAATACTTATTTTCCACCATTAATTTACAATTAAATTATTTTGAAAATCCTACAATGTGATTTCCTCTATTTTTTTTTCTCATTTTTCTCATTTTTCAAGTAGGAGAACTTGCACAATCAGTGGCTGACTAAATACTTTTTTTCCCCACTGTATGTTCTACCCGGTCAAAAGCTTTCATCTAATGATAAAACACTAATATTAAGATTGCCTCTTAAAGAAAGATCAATAGTGTCTCAGATTAAAAAGATATTGTCCATGACTGGTCACCCTGGTACACAATACATTTGTTTCCTCTCAATTAACTTGTCCAAAACCTTCTTTATCCTGTTTGCCAGGCATTTCAAAATTATTTTACAGTCCAAGCACATCAATGATACAGGATGCCAGTTCTTTAATAGGCCTAGGTCACCTTTTTTGAGGACAGAGGACATTACTGCTCTCCTACAGCTGCTCAGAAGGGTACCTCTTTGAAAGCATTCACAAGCACTTCATAAAAGTATTTTCCCCGTCTGCTCTGCCTGCTCCTGGGACCAGGCTTGCTCAAACTGTGGAGAGTTGCTTAATAGCCTCAGAAAGTTCCTCAAAACTAATGTCCTTATCAATTTCTTTTTTGTCCGCTAAAGGTAATTTAGGTACAGTACATCTCTGAGTAGACTTGCCATGCTTTCAGGGTCACAGCCAGCAGACCCATAAAGTTCTGTGTAAAAGACGTGAAGACTCTTCTCATCTTCACTGGGTCCATTGTTATAGTTCCATTTTCACGCTCCAGATTGAACAACTACTTTACTTTCGCTGTCTTCCTCTCAAGGTTTTAAAAGTAGGTAGGGGAGGCATCCATTTCCTTAACGGAAGAAATCCTAGCCCTGATCATGGTTTCCATATTCTTGTTAAAAAAACAAAACAAAAAAAAACTCTTGCCCATGGGTGTGAAATTAACAAAAAAATGATATCTCGATATTTTGGGGGGATTTTTTATAACAATAATTATATGAGACTTTGCGTCCTTCAGTAATGTGTTTATAAAAGTCTTACATTGTAGTAGCTTGCTCTTGTTAATAGGATATTAATTGTTGCTTACTATTGACATCAATGGAAATAACATTGAAAGAAATTTAAATTTAAAGAAAACATGCCATATTGCTCTTCTTGCAGAATGATTTTCTAAGGTTGGCCGAGGGTTTTTTTTTTTTGGTGCTGGTACCTTGGCTGTTTTAAGCATGTCATGGACAGCTGACTTCCAAAGTTTGTCATAATCTTCATATTGTACATGGTGGTTTGTTTGCAGATGGTGAAGTAAGTTAGTTGTTGAGCTGTCTTTAAAGGCAACCGATTTCCGACTGCCATCTTTTGAGCAACAGCTGTCTTTTCAAAGCCAAAACCACTCCATGTGAGTGAGGATTAGCAATTAAATCTAAAAATGTAGACTATGTGACTGGTGGTGTCTCCAGTTTGTTCAATCATTTTTTACTTCAGACATGCGTTTCTAGGTAGAACGCTACATGACGCAGCGAATATTTGAACTTTGTGACATACTTGATAATG
Organism: Ancistrus triradiatus; assembly: GCA_025084515.1. Classification (NCBI taxonomy): domain Eukaryota; kingdom Metazoa; phylum Chordata; class Actinopteri; order Siluriformes; family Loricariidae; genus Ancistrus; species Ancistrus triradiatus. Next base: position 10,021 of record JAJAGP010005533.1, read on the forward strand.
CACATCGTTAAATCTGCAATTAAGATTTTATCATAGAACATACATATACCCCTACTCTTCCTCTTTTCTGTCAACTTACAAAACTGAACAAAGTTAGAAGACCTTTGTTTTTTCAATATCTCTAGTTTCTTCTAACTGTTTAATACACTTTTTTATAGCTTCTGATATACTGTATTATATGTATGATGCTAACAAAAGACTGGAATTTCAGTTATCAATCAATGGCAGGACACACAATGGGCACAGTGACAACAAATTTCCTTCTGCTACATACCTGGAAATGGTCTGGGCAGATACAGGGGTGTGTAGCGAAGGTGCCACCTGTGTGTGTGTGGAAAGCGAAACTGTGGGAGCTTCTCGTGCTTGCCGGTGGATCAAACAGTCCTCTCTACTGGTGGTTTGTCTGGGCCATCCAGAGACTGTTCGCCATGTATGTGTGCAATCACAAAATCACTGCTCCCAATAGCTCTTAACAGCTAGGACAGAACAACCATCCTGCTTCTCTCAGTCCAATGATGTGTCCCCTTCTCAAAAGCTGTCAACTGGACAAAATGTCTTCAAGTGCATCATAGAGGCATGTCTAGCAGTCAACAATTTCTCACCAAGATGTACACCATTCAAAATTAGCCTTTTGTAGTCAGCGGGGAAGCACTTTTACACCCTCTTGTGGCAAGACCCAGTGTCTAATCAGACCACACCTATAATCACTTACATATTTGCCTACAGCTTAACTGCATGCTGAGTTTTACAGCAATCCAACACTTCTATCTGGGAGCTTTATTTTTTTGGTAATGAGTGTATAAAAACCTATCCAGTCTTACTGTAGTGAGTGTTGATTCTGCTACTTTTACTCATGTATATTGTTGTACTGATTATCCTGACATCTAGGCTAATAATTTAAAACCTAAAACTTTTGATGAAAACAAAAGACAAAAACATTCACATGAAATTAATAAAAAATACTAGACTTTGTGATTTCTTCCCATTCTAATTTCTATTCTAAATTAGTGGTGCAGTTTCAATATCCCTCCATTATTACAACAACATCATCTTTCCGGTGTCTGGTTAAACTGCCTCTAAATATTCCATCTATTCCATTATTAGTTGCCTAAATGTTAACAAAACCAACCTCTATGGCCTTAATTTCTGTTTTAACTACTTAATTGCTTCCCTTGTCAATCTCATTCATAACTGAAATGCATACTGAAACAGGAATATTTACCCCTGAACACTTTCAGGCAGTACACACTCTCAACATCTACACCACTCTAATTCATTGGCTTGATCGGTTGGTATTTCTTCTAAAAATATAACAATTACAATTATTTAAATGAAATCTGAGATTCTTCATCTCTCATTTCGGTATCTTTCTTCATTAATATTTATTGATCCTACCTGCTTAAAATCTTCCTATTAGTAACATACAATCCCAAATCAGAAAACGTTTTGATGGTATGGGAAATGCAAATAAAAAATGTGTTCCTTACATTTCCTTTGACTTTTATTTCATTGCAGACAGTTTGAACCTAATATATTTCATGTTTTTTTTATTTGGCTTTTCAAATGGCTTTTTAACTGAAAATATTGTTTTATCAGTTCAAAGTTTTATCTGAAATGTATTGTCCAGAAAAGTGTTAATTTCTGATCTAACAGCTGATGAACAGCTCATCTTCAGTACAATGAGCAATGTACTTAGCTATGTCTGAGGTAATAGACATAACATCTCCTTCTCTTCCTCATCCTGTTCACCAGGTAATGCTGTCTCTGATGCTAAAGCCTTTAACTCCACACTAAGATCAGGCTTATCACCAGTCTGCTCTGTCTTTATCTCACCATCTTTATCCACCTAATTTTCTCCAACCTGGTGTATTTACCTCCTCTGCCTTCCTTTCACTTACTACAGCAATGGCTAGCTAATACTTAGTTTACCTTTTCATTTCATATGTTTCAGTTCCTGATTTCTGCAGCCGAGTGCAACCAGCTGCACTGCAATTGCAAAATTTCAGAAAGTTCTAATGTTCTTAGGTAGCCTATGGCAGGCAGTTAGAAAAGGAAACTAGCGGTGCTGGAAGCCAGCTGAGAAACTGGAATAATCTTAGCTTTAACCATCAATCCAGATTCAGCCAATTACTTGTTTCTAAGCTGTTCACACTGCAGAAAGAACACTGCTTTCCTTATCTTAGACGTAAAAATACAATCGACGTACTCTCCAACATCCAACAATATGTTGTCCACCAACATGCTGACATCAGGTACACACCGGACCCCAGAGAGAGAAACAGAATCTAGTCATCGCAGTGCTCGACACGGAAAACCATAGGAACACGCAATAGTGAAACAGATTATAAACATTTGAAATGTTTCAGATTTTTGTACTTCTTATTCTGTGTCCTACTGTGAAATAAGCAGAAAAGTAATCAAAAACGCACCCTCTGACTGTGACACCCATGCTCACCCTACTTTTCAGCATGCACTAGAGAGACTTTTTGACTTTTGACTACACTTTATATTAAAATGTAAGTAGGCCTGCACAGTAATTGGTTAAAGTAAAATACATGGATAACTACATAAATAAATTCACAACAAAAGAGACAATTAAAATGTAATTTATTAAAAGCTAAAGTAACAACACTTTTAGTTAAACTCCCGTAGGAACTGGAGTTCATAATCTTCTACATAGCACACTGCTTCTTTATAGCACCACACTGCCTTCAAGGTTTATAAGTCTCTCAGGCTTTTATAAAAATTAAAGTCAATCAAGATGTTCAATTTTACTTGAGAAGGTCATTGTTATATTATATTCTGTGTTTTGTGTCATTTCATTTTTTCTGCTTCCACAGTTTTGCTCACCTTAGTTCAAAGTTAATCAGCTTGAATTTGGATTTCACTCTGTACATTTAAAACCAAGGCTAAAGTAGGCCCTGTTTTAAAATTCACCTTTAGAGCTTTTAAATTTTTCTGCAAAGCCTCAAAGAGTGGGAATAACCTAAAACACTACATGAAAGCATTAATCACTGTTTCTCTGTGCAAAAAAAGACACGTGTCACTGAAACAATGCCATGCAGGATTCTACACTGAAGATCAGGACCTTTTTCAGTTAACAGGTATTTTGTACAATGCTCTCCACTCTGGCTTAACATTGTGTTTCAACCCTAGTACAGTTTGACAAGATTTGTCAACCCTCCTGTCCAGTCTTTTTTAATATATTAAAAACTTTCACGCAAGCTCTATACAGTAGTTTTCTAATAAACAGTTTCAACTTGAAGCTTATTTCCCTTTTGCACACTAGAAGTCTGGAGCGATGAACAGATTTGTGAGAGTGTCCTCGTCTGCCTGACTGATTGCTCCCACACTACAGTCCTTCAATCTCACTCATTTCTCTGATGTGATATGAGCGCTGACCTCCAGTGATGAAGAAGTTGATTGATAAAGTGAAAGGATCTCATAACCAAGTCCTCTACTTTAGTCAGGTGCCAATGTGTCGAAACAGCTAATGAAGCATTGTTATTCTAATGGAAACCATAACTTTGTTTATTGCAGAGGTGGTCTTTCCAGTTATATCCAGATGAGCAGCATTGATGAGAGGTTCCGGGTTTTTGTTGTATGATACAAAATATCCATGTCCGAAAAAGTCCATGATGTAATACTAATAACTAGTAATGTCCAGCTTTTTTTAGTCTCCATTAAAAACAAGGCCCTATACAGCTCCAGTCTTTCCACGATATGTAATAGTTCACATGCAAGGTTCTCTGAACCTGTGAGGAGTCTCTGGATGAACTGGAGATGAAAGTGGACTGTTCTGCAGGCCAGCTCTGTGTCCTGGCCCACTCTCCACTTTGGGTAGGTAAAGATTGCTTTGTGCTAACCAGTTCATTTCATCCCTAAATAAATCCATCAATTAGAACTGAAAATTTGTCAAAATATTTGGTAGAGGGTCTACACAAGCCACTTTATACCATCAGGAAAATGCAGCAATTTTAATGATAACATGCCCATCCTTGATAAGACATCCAAATTATTAACCAGTCCTGTCTATTTAGACAAAACTAAACTATGCCCTCACAGTAAATTTGTTTATATAACTCCAATATAATACTTAAACATTTAAATACTTTAAACTACCTTTCTTACAGGCTAAACCATCTAGAAGACTCTAGAAGGTTCTTCTGTCATCAGTTTTGTGCCAGTTTAATCTCACTCCAGATAAAATCCTAAAATCATTTAAAATTTCCATACCTTCCTGAGTGCTAACCATTACGACTGAATAGTTCCCATTTACATATACACAGATACAGTAAGTGTGTTAGATCAAGTTTGAAAAGCAGTTATTTCTTAGTTTCCATGGCAAAGGTTAAGTTGTTAGACCATACAACATTCCTGACAAAGAACAACTCTGTCTGACACCTCTATGCATTTTAAAAGAAGCGCATAAACCAGCAGTGACTTTCAGTACACTACAGAACCTTGATCATGGTTATGAAACTTGAGTTGAACTGAAGTTTCCCAGATGCTTTCCTAAATATTGGTGTTCAGCATGGTCAAAATTCTTTTCCTGGTCTATAAATATAAGGCCACTCATCATGTCCAGTTGACTGGAGATATCTCAGATCAGATTTACATGATCAAATGTTGACCTTCCAGGCACACAGTATGTGTGGTTAAGATGAATGAATAGTCTGTGCACAACAACTAGACAGGTTGCCAGTTGTTTATGTCAGTTATGTTGTCTCTCTTTGGGAGTAGGATCAGGACAGCTGGGTCACCAACAAGTCCTTCCTAACCATAACTTAGAACTCAACTTAAAGACCATAGAAAAAAGGTTCCTGTCCATTTTCCATCCCTTGAAAGGCAGATATTTGGATGAGCCTGACAAAAAGTTTCTTCCACTTGTTCTGCTTCTAAATGCTAACTTCCATATGTTGAAAAGAGGTCTGGTTGCTTGTGAATTTTAGTGGGCTAAGAGGTCTGGTTGCTTGTGAATTTTAGTGGGCTCTGTTAAGAGAGTCCCTGATTCTGTTTGCACAGCATTCGTACATTTGCTTTGCTCAACTCTGAAAAGAACTTAAAAGGGTCACCCGTTTAATTCACGATTTTAAAGCATGAGTGGACCAGCACCAGTTCCCCCCTGCTGTTGTGCCTAGCAGGTCAACCAATACAGCTTTTTCAATTTTGAGCACCTACTGTTGCCCTCAGTTTACTGTGGCTTCTACTAAATTTTATAGTTGCACTATTGCAATCTCCCGAGCTCTAAGAGATCTTGCTATGTCCCTTGTGACATTCAGAATGTACCTTGGACAGAATATTTTTTCTTGTATCTTAGACACATCCCACTGCTATTGCAGAAAAGTAAATTATTTTTCTTTAATCTAAAAGTGTTTCAAATAAGGAAAGACAATATTTAACATTGGCAACATCTAAAGTGCTGTGTTAAAATGCCAATATGCACTTTGTGGCTTTATATTACATTTACTTTTAGGTCACTGAACCATGGTATGGTCTGGAATTCCAACTGGGAATATACAACAGCTTATAAATACATTCATTTGGTGCTTAAAAACATAAAATATAGTCTTTCTAGCGAGAATGGAATGGGTCCATGTGTCTTTGATTTTTATGTAAATTTCTCCAGATATCACACAAATCATGTGCCTCCATTATTTCACACCGTAATTACTCGGGAAGTTGCATGAGATTCCAAATGGTTTCTATCTATTAAAGTACCACCCAAAATTAAAAGATTGTTAGAACAACAACAACAAGCAATATACAAAATTAACACTAAAACTTCCTTTTCAATGCAAGCTCTCACTTTTAAAAGTCTCCCTTTTAGAATTTCATCCACATTGTGTCAGGGTGCCGGTGGCATCTGAAGGCACCACCAGAGGGCACCAGAGGTGTTCTCTACAGTCTGTGAGGGCAGCCTGGTGAACTACGGTGCGCAGAAGTCACAATGCAGTCACATGGCTTAGCTCTTGCAATGCGCGTAGTCTTGATGAGCTGCACCTGGCTGATGGGTTATGTAAACAGGTCAAGATCCAGGGTAACTGCGGCTTCATTGTACTAGTTGCTGCTGGTAAATGGTCAGAGAGTTTACATGACTGACAAAATGCAAAATAAATTGTAATAGAATTTGTACATATTTAGACAGTGAGAAAAGTTCAAAGGGAAATAAGTAGGCAAAGGAAAAGAAAAGAAAGAAAAGTCAAAGAGCTTTTGAGAAGCTGGAAAGGGAAATTAAATTTAATGTTAGAGCAATAGCTAAGTTAATATAAGTAAGCTTTGCTTCAGCCTAGGAGAATGGAGAGAAACTATCTCAGCCTTTGTTGGGGAGATTTGCATTCCATTTAGTCTAAGGATGCCATTTTGTGTTTGCAGCTGCCATTTTGTGCTGAGGCATTTATTTTATTTTTCCCACCTTCAAATAAACCTTTCTACTTGGTGTGCACCAATTACCAGTCACTTGAACTGATATGTAGTGCACAGGTAGATTATATGACTGTAAATCCTGTGATACTAGGATCAAATCCCACTTGTAGTCACACGAGCATACACTCTTCCACCTATCTTCATTTGCTTGTGTCATACAGAGGTTCCCAAAGTGGGGGGAGTGCCCACAAGGTGGGGTGTGAGGTATGGGTGAATGGCCAAGGCAAATGAATGAGGCATGTTTTAGCACTGCTATGTTACACAATAAAAAATGTAAGATACATAATGCATGATACTTGTAATAATCCCACTGAATAAGGTAATTTGCCACATTATGTTTTTGTTCAATAAGGAGTTGCAGTTTGGGGAGTTGAGGGCTCAAATATTCTTATCTACAAAAGGTGGCACTGCAAAAAACATTTGGAAACCACTGGTGTAAAATATACTGACAAAAAACAAAAAGCACCCAGAAAGAAATGACAGATTGCTGCCAAACTCCCTATGCAGTTATGTTGCAGGCAGATATGTAAATGATTATAGGTGAAGTCTGATTAGACACTGGGTCATGCCACAAGAGGGCATAAAAGTGCTTCCCCCACTACTCTATAAAAAGCCTCTCAGAGGATACTTTTAGGTAATGTACCTCTTGGTGAAAAATCATTGGCTGTTGACATTCCCTATGACATATTTGCCCACGACTGGACCTGTAGATTCTCCACACTTAGAGTTTGCTGAAGCTTGTGTCTCAGCAAGTCGCATAAATGCATGATTGGCAACCAGGTAGGCCAAAGAAATGTTGCAATCTGGTGGAAAACATTTCTGGGAAACCCTTTTCTGTGCTCTGCTGGAAAATGCCAGTTGGAAGCCCTGCCATGAGAGGCAAAACATGTGGCCGCAGGTCCTGCACATATTGCTGAGCTGTTTGCGCCACTCATATCACTATTAGGGGTGACCAACTGTTGTGAGCAGATCATCACACCAGCATTTGGGGTGTGCTGCTACACAACAAAGTCAGGATTGAAGCTCTCGTCATCGGATCCCAAAAAGAACATGGATTTGTCGCTAGATACAATACGGTCCTATCCATATCAGTCCAAGTTTATTGTTCACGATACAACTGCAAATCTGTCAATTTCAGGACACATAATGGGGGCCGTGACAACAAATTTCCTTCTGCTAAGCACCTGGAAATATTCCAGGCAGAGACAGGGGAGTGTAGTGAAGGTGCCAAATGTGTCTGGATGGTGGACAATGAGACTGTGGGAGCTGCTTGTGCTTGGCGGTGAAGCAAACAATCTCGTCTACTGGTGGTTTGTCTGTGCCGTCCAGAGCATGTTGGCCATGTGTGCATGCCCTCACAGAACCGCTGCTCCAAACACCTCTTAACCGCTAGATCGTAACAGCCTAGATGGTGGGAAATTCATCGAAATGCCCATGCTGTTTTTCACACCATCCTGTTTTATAGCCACAGTGGGGTAAAAAAGTATTTAGTCAGCCACTGATTGTGCAAGTTCTCCTACTTAGAAAGATGAGAGAGGTCTGTAATTTTCAACATAGGTGCAAAATGTGAAAATAAAATCCAGGAAATCACATTGTAGGATTTTTGAAGAATTTAATTGTGAATCATGGTGGAAAATAAGTATTTTGTCACCCACACACAGGCAAAATTTCTGGTTCTCACAGACCTGTAACTTCTTTAAGATGCTCTTCTGTCCTCCACTCATTACCTGTATTAATGGCTCCTAGACCAAAGAGCTGTCGAAGGACACCAGGAAGAAAATTGTAGACCTGCAGCAGGCTGGGAAGAGTGAACATACAACAGGCAAGCAAGTTGGTGTGAATAAATCAACTGTGGGAGCAATTGTAAGAAAATGGAAGACATACAAGACCAGTGATAATCTCCCTCGATCTGGGGCCCCACGCAAGATCTCATCCCGTGGGGTCAAAATGATCATGAGAACAGTGAGCAAAAATCCCAGAACTACGCTGAGGGACCTGATGAATGACCTGCAGAGAGCTGGGACAAAAGTAACAAAGGCTACCATCAGTAACACACTACTCCAAGAGGGACTCAGATCCTGCAGTGACAGACGTGTCCCTGCTTAAGCCAGTACATGTCCAGGCCCATCTGAAGTTTGCCAGAGAGCATATGGATGATCCAGAAGAGGACTGGGAGAATATCATGTGGTCAGATGAAACCAAAATAGAACTTTTTGGTAAAAACTCAACTCGTCAGAGGAAAAAGAATGCTGATTACATCCCAAGAACACCGTACATAGCTACTGTGAAGTATTGGGGTGGAAACATCATGCTTTGGGGCTGTTATTCTGCAGAGGGGACAGGGAAGAATGAATGAAGCCATGTATCGTGAGATTTTAAGCCAAAATCTCCTTCCATCAGTGAGAGCATTGAAGATGGAACGTGGCTGGGTCTTCCAGTATGACAATGATCCCAAACACACCGCTCGGGCAATGAAGGAGTGGCTCCGTAAAAAGCATTTAAAGGTCCTGGAGTGGCCTATCCAGTCTCCAGACCTCAACCCCATAGAAAATTTGTGGAAGGAGTTGAAATGCCGTGTTGCCCTGCGACAGCCCCAAAACATCACTGCTCTAAATGAGATCTGCATGGAGGAATGGGCCAAGATACCAGTGTGTGCAAACAGGAATGTGTGCAAACCTGGTGAAGACATATAGGAAATGTTTGACCTCTGTCATTGCCTGTCATTGCATTCTTGCAATGCAGCTCAGCATTCTTCTTCCTCCATTTGAGTTTTTACCAAAAAAGTTCTATTTTGGTTTCTTCTGACCACATGATATTCTCCCAATCCTCTTCTGGATGACCCATATGCTCTCTGGCAAACTTCAGACGAGCCTGGACATGTACTGGCTTAAGCAGGGGGACACGTCTGGCACTGCAGGCTCTAAGTCCCTCTTGGCGTAGTGTGTTACTGATGGTAGCCTTTGTTACTTTGGTCCCAGCTCTCTGCAGGTCATTCATCAGGACCCTCCATGTAGTTCAGGGATTTTTGCTCACTGTTCTCATGAGACCCCATGGGATGAGATCTTGCGTGAGGCCCCAGATCAATGGTCTTATCAGTGGTCTTGTATGTCTTACAATTGCTCACACAGTTGTTTTATTCACACCAGCCTGTTTGCCTGTTGTAGATTCACTCTTCCCAGCCTGCTGCAGGTCTGCAATTTTCTTCCTGGTGTCCTTCGACAGCTCTTTGGTCTTGGCCATGGTTGAGTTTGGAGTCTGACCGTCTGAGGCTGTGGACAGGTGTGTCTTTTATACAGATAACAAGATCAAACGGGTGCCATTAATACAGGTAACGAGTGGAGGACAGAAGAGCTTCTTAAAGAAGTTACAGGTCTGTGAAGGTCAGAAATCTGGCTTGATTGTGGGTGACCAAACACTTATTTTCCACCATAATTTACAATTAAATTCTTTAAAAATCCTACAATGTGATTTGCTGGATTTTTTTTTCTCATTTTGTCTCTCATAGTTGAAGTGTACCTATGATCATAAATCATATCATATCATACAGACCTCTCTCATCTTTCTAAGTAGGAGAACTTGCTCAATCAGTGGCTGACTAAATACTTTTTTGCCCCACTGTATACTATAGTATAGCCTATTACATACTGACTTCACGTGAAAATGTAACGCAGTTAGCCAATTAAGAAGTCATGGAATATGCCATCTATAATACCTAAAGTTGGTCTCATTTTCATTTTTAATTGAATTTGACCTACTGCTCTTCTATGTAAAATAAATTGCTCTCGTTTCAAATACATGACACAATATTTGCATGGAGATGGACAAATAAGGAACTCCAAACAGCCTACTTCTCCAGCACTACTCATTCAAAGCAAGTTGGATTTATAATGTTTGCCTTTCAAACATGGTTGCCACAAACAAATAAATAGTCTGATCATTATGCTGAAAGATGGAAGAGACAAAAACATTCTCACCTAACAGCCTTACGAATACCAATTATACTGTAAACGCCTTTTCATTTAATAACTTTTGCCTTTAGCTTTTGACATTTGACCCATGTTTAGTAGAAGGAATAACACAATACTCATGGAATGAATTATGATTTATGGTTTCGGCCAAACCATTGAAATGGGCAAACCTATCCAGAGTCTGTTGGGAGTTGGTTTGGGATGTGCATTATTGGAATAATATTCAGTATAATTAAAGGAGATGTGAAGGCATGGATAGGGTTGTTATAATCAATGTATTCACAATATCATTTCTGACATTGACAGGTATAAATTATATATAACTTATTAAGCTTATGTGAGAACATCATGGTTAAGACATGAAACATGGAATAGCCTATTCATAATATCTAAAGATGGTTTCATTTTCAATTTCAATTACATTTGACATACTTACCCTAACACACACACATACACACACACACACACACGGTGAAATAAAATATTCTTGTTTCAAATATGCAATAATTGCACAGATATGGATGAATTCAGAACTAGACCTATTTCTGCAACTCTATCTAACTCAAAGCAAGTCGGGTTTGCAGTGCGTTCGTAATGTAAGCTATGCCTTTGAAACATGGTTTCGACAAATAAATAAATAATCAGATCATTATGCTGAAAGGTGGAACAGTCAAAAAACATCCTAATCTAACAACTTCACCACACCAATTATAAACGCAGAAGCGAATGGTACCAGATACATTATATAAGGAGATGATATGATCATACATAGGCCAAATGCAAGCTGATCCTAAAACCAATCTGTTTGGTTCCATCTGTGTCAGGGGTCACTCTCTGGCCACTTTTGGCCAGTAGTTGACCAGGTTTGGCTGCGTGAGCAGCAGCAGCGCGATCGTGCATGCATCAGCCCTTCCCGGGCTTACTATAGTAAAGTGGCGACAGCTGTTGCTGAGCCAATGTAAGCACACCTTTGTGACTCGCCAAGACTGTCTCGTTGCGGCGTTCATCTGTTTCTTTGATTATTTACTTTCTCAGGGACAGCGGTACGTCTGAAGGCGCAAAGGTCTTCAGACAGGGGCTGCTTAGAGGCAGCTCGCTAAGTGTATGCACAGACCCGCATGCTGTAACCATCTGGGGTTCAGGTAGTGCTAGATGTGCCGACTACCTACCTGGATCCCCAGCCACTTATTCCTGCCCCGGAACAACCTAGCATTTTTAATATTCTTCAAGGTTTCCAGGGGTGCAGGAATATGTGGCTAAGCCCTGGCTGAGGTGAGCGACTTTAATGAGCCACCCCTCATTTATTATTTTACGCAGGGTCTCAAGGAGGAAGTTGACCATGAGCTGCTTTTCCTGCCGACCCCCTCTTCCCTGGCCGAACTTTTTGACCTGGCCATGCTGGCCGAAGCCCGCATTCAAAGGCAGGCTAGGGAGAGGTTGGGTTCTAGCAGCAGATTGTTACTTCCTCCTCGGTCAGAGCACCACGTATCCGAGCATTTAAGCTCCACATTTGGGCACTTAGCACCACCTAGCTCTGAACTTGAGCAATTACGCTCTGTAAATGAGCATTCGGCGCCGCCTAGCTCTGACCCTGAGCTCGCCATGCTTATTAGCTCCGTTCCTGAGCTCGCCGCGCCCGTTAGCCCCGTACTAGAGCTTGCCACGCCCGTTAGACCCGTATTTGGGCTTTTAGTGCCACCCAGTGCACTAAAAGTGAGCACACCGCGGCAATCCCTGTGCCACCTAAATTGCTGCAGCGGCCGTGTTCTCTCGTCCGCCCTGGCCAGATGTCTCACGCCGACCTTCTTCGCGAGTCTCACTGGCCCAAGCTTCGCCCCTGAGCCACCAGTGCCAAGCTCCACGCCTGAGCCGGTCGGCTGGGGCCCCAAGCCCCTTCCAAGCCTCGTGTTTGGCTTGTTCTGCCCTGGCCTCTCCTTCAGCCCCTATTTCAGGGCCATTCCGGCCTACTGGCACCTCCCTGTACGCCACATGCTCAACCCTGAGCGGGTGAGACAGGCTAGGGGAGGTCTTTGTTGTGCTTAGGGGCTTGTTTCCTTTCGTTTATTTATTTATATTTTGGTTATAACTACCATCTGGAGCTAACTGCACTAGGGTCCCAATCCCTTTATATTTGGTTTATACGGTTCGTCATCGTTTTTAATATGGCGAACCATAATAATCTGGCAACCATTATGTGTCAATAACAGCATCCTTGTCTGAAAACTGCTGTAAATCCAGCACATGAAGCATTTTTAAAATACCATCACCATTTTTTAATACCACGGTGTAGTGGAATTCCATCATATCGCCAAACCCTATAGAGGTAAAACTGAACCACAATGCCTACATTGAGCTGCTAGACAACTGGGTTTAGCCTTAATCTTACAGAGGAACATAACATTCCTCTCCTTGTATTCCAAGATGACTGGTGTTCAAAGGGCTGCAAATGTGACTATTTGGCATGATGAACACACATCTGGACTGGCTCGCAAAATCCCCAGATGTGAATCCTCTTAAATCTGTGGGACTACCTGGAGCAACGAGTAAGATGCCAGGGACGTCTCAGTCACAGGTGAATAAATTTTTGTTCAGTGAGCTTATATAAATAATTATAAAGCCTGGTTTCGCCTCCAGCACTTCCAGAGGGTGAAACCAGTATCAATCTGTGCCTGGGTCCAACCAGCCACCCCCGTGTTTCATTGTATGAATGTGGAAGGAAATTATGTGACAAAAGAAGAGTAAGCCTACCAAAGTGTTCTGACTTAAAATGGCAAGCCCTTTCCGCTCTTTTGTCCTGTCAGCAGTATTGCTTGTATCACTGTTTGTTTCTTGCAAAATAACTGATTTTTTTGTTTTACTATCTCATGCCCTTTTTACACAGTCCCTTGCACCATTAATGTTAAGGGTTGCAATTCTTATTTCACTTATTACTTAATACTTATATGAAATAATTCTAAAAGATACCAACTTATACTGTTAAAATGAATTAAGCAAGAATGGAAAAAGCCATAGCATTTCTGTTTGTTTCCAACTTTTGTAAAGTATAAGTTTTTGCCTAACTTTTCTTTAGGCAAAAATTTCCAAGTCGGTAGATGCCCACTCTAAAGGTTCAGTGTAACCTTCATGTGTATCTTCAGTTTGCTTATTACAGTTCAGAAAGTTGTGAAAAGTGTCTCTGCTTCTTACATTACCTGTGCTGATATGGCTGCTTCTACCACAGCCAGCACAACTTTAGGGAGTTTACCTGCGATACTCTCAACCCTAAATATTCTAAATATTCAACATAACCCTGAGAAAGCCACATGTTAAGTAGATATAACTCATAATGGCTTAGATACATTTCAAGGCTAACGCCTGGAGGCATTGTTGGTGTTCTGAATGGGCCTGTCCAGCTACTACGGATGTGGTGATATTTTATCTGCATGCTTAGTGCTGCATATTCACACCCGCTTATATCTTGTGCACTGGGTAGTGGGTGTACTTTGGTAAACTGCATTATGGCTCATGTGAATAAGTAATAATGACAGATGAATTTAGCATACTGGCAGATGGTAACAGAGAATTGTTTATTCATGGAACCCACACAGAGTATTATCCTATAACCTCAATAAAACCTCAATAAAAGCCAAGTGTGCAGACATCATCCATCACCTCTCCACTGACCGCTTTTTTCTGGCTCCATCCCCAAGGCCACAAATTGAGGTTTATTATGGGACTGCATCCTTACCCTGTGTTCTCAGAGGCGTTGATCTAGCTCAGCAAGAAGTCTGCAGTGCCTATTACTGAGATGTCCAGGTTACACGACCTGGGTAATTGGGGCCCTGGCAATGACACTGCATTCTAGATTGTCCATGAAGCGATCAGACTGGGACGATCAGTATACCTAAATAGGATATGCTCTTTTGACCTCTGTAATACAACCCCAAATCAGAAAAAGTTGGGATGGTATGGAAAATGCAAATACAAAAAATAAATAAATAATTAATTAAATAAATAAATAATAAAAAAACAGTGCTCCTTACATTTACTTTGACTTTTATTTCATTGCAGACAGTATGAACCCAAGATGTTTAATGTTTTGTCTGATCAACATTTCATTTGTTAATAAACATCCATTTCTGCATTTCAGCCCTGTAACACATTTTTCAAAAAAAAAAAGTTGGGACAGGGGGTAGTAATGAAGTCAAACACTAATTATTACTGTTTATGATATGATTTCAAACAGGTGATGTCAAGTGATTATAATCATAATTTCTGTAAAAAGCAGTATTCATGAAAGTCTGAGTTTTGGAGCAGTAAAGGTGGGCAGATGATCTCCAGTGGTCAACAAATGTAAAAGAAAATTACTGAAATGTTTAAAATCAATGTTCCTCAAAGAAAGACTGGAATTTACATAGTCAATGACATTTCCGGACATTGTTAACATAAGGCTTCTTTTTTCCACAGTAACATTTTAGGTGGCATTTTTGAATGTAACTCCGTATTATAGTGCTTGATAAAGATTTGATAAAGTAATCCCTTGCCCATGTGAATATATTGATGAAGGTTGGTTCTTGATGCAGTGCTGGCTGAGGGATCGGAGATCATGCCTCTTCAGTGTAGGCTTGTGCCCTTGCCCTTTATGCACTGAAATTCTTCCAGAAATCTTGAATTGTTTAATGATATTATGCACTGTAGATGGAGAAATATGTAAATCCCTTCCAATATTTATTAGAGGAACGTTGTTTTCAAATATTTCAATAATTCTCTCACACATTTGTTGACAAACTGGAGATCTGCCCATTTTACTCCTCAGAGACTATTTTGTTTTATCAGTAGCCCTAAATTGCCCTGTCTGAACTTTTTTGGAATGTCTTGCAGGCCTGAAATGCTGTTCATTTGTTAATAATGTTTATTAATCAATTAAATTAAGTTGACTAGAAAAACAAATGAAATAGTTCAGGTTCATACTGTCTGCAATGACATAAAAGTCAAAGAAAATGTAAGTAACTCTGGATTTTTTTCAATTTGAGTTTTCCATACCATACCAACTTTTTTTATTTGAGGTTATAAAATAAACAGGTTTAAGGAGCTACATGTATATTCTGCTCAATATAATTTCAGTAGAGGCTGCTATGAATGTCTGACTTAAAACCTGGACATAAAGGATATTATTCTTGCCTAGTAATTACTGCTTAGGATGGCACACCTTATTCTTAGTCATAAAGGATTGTAGAGGTTACCGTTAGATGTCTCTTCGTGTGCAATCCTGCAGACAGCATAACATATCCATAAACCCCTTCTATGGTTAGCAACAACATTCCAGCACTGTTGGTTTCCATATTTATTTATTTAATGATACCTGGTACAGTACATTTTTGGGCAACCTCACTCTCACAGAGCTCAGTCTAGCTTAGCTTGGTCTGGAGTAGCCAGGTTGGATCCAGTAATTTTACTCTGAATCTGTGACTAGAAGTCGTGTTTAGCCCTCTTATTGTGTTTGAATCAGTGTTCCATCCTTGGTCTTCACAGTCAAATTTGTCCAAGCACTTTAATACCATTTATAAGTATTTTATTACTAGAGGTGTTATATAACGGATTACAAATATGTCATTACTGTACTTAAGTAATTTTTTATGTATTTGTACTTTCCTTTATTATTTCTATGGATTAATTCTTTTTTCTTTTACTTACTATATTTCAAAAGAAAAATCTGTAGTTTCTACTCACTATATTTTTAAATCTCGCTAGTTCCTTTAGCTTTTATGTATCGGTTTTATTAAGGTGATTCTTTTTGGGCACCTGTTGAAGCGCCAGTAGAAATCTTATTTTTATACTTGGTGTACTGCAACAGACACAAGGTTGCATACAGCGATGGTGACCAACGGTGACAAAGTGACCTCCTTATTTTTGAAGGTGTTCTTGCAGAGCAGGTACACCTTTACAGGCATTTATATAATACATCTAGGACAGATTATAGATACTCTGGTGACAAAAATTTTAGAGAATACAACAAGTGGGCCTATACCCAAGTGCCTGCGCAGGTTCACGTGAGGTGTGTGGAGTTGTGTGCGACACTCTTAAAATACAAAGCTTAAGTCTTTTTAAGACTTTTGTTCATGCATTCCACTCCCAAAAATTATTGTATACACGATATAATATTTCTGAAAGTCACCCAGGTATAACAAGGGTAATGGAAGAGGTACGATGCACAACAAGGGCAAATACATGCCCATTGAGAGCACAAACTGGAATAGGTTTGGCCAAGGGCTTTAGATGGCACCACGTCCAGGTCGTGAGGCTGAGATCAAGGAGTCAATGAGTACTTCTATGAAAAAGGTCTTTTTAAATGGGCGCAACAATGCCTGAATGGAAAAACAATCCAGAGGGATGGGAAAAGGAGAGATAATAGCACTTGTGGGTAAATTAATTCTAGTTATCAAATTTCCCCTTACCAGGCAAATGGGGCATTGAGTGTTGAAATGCCCACACTGACTACAATACAAGCACTTGCCATCTGCGAGGCAAGTGTATGTTAGGCACCTGGGCTGGAGATCAGGTGAGGATGTGGATGAGGAATTGGAACGAGTTGCGGACTGAGGTTTATGGGCACTAGGGTCAGGAATGGGACAATTGCTTGTCAGAATGCCCGCGTGCACTAATAGTAATAATAATATATTCTAATGTTCTAATAGTAGAACATTAGGAGGAGGAGTAGACTGGATGACACAGACAGTAGATGGGACATCTAGAGTAGTCCCATCTACCGAGAGCTGAGTAGAGATGGAACCGGCGAGATCAGGCCGTAGGTCTTCATAAGTCCCAGAACAGGGAACAAACTGGAGATGCGTGGCCTCTGCCCAAACTAGAGCTCTGCCCTGAAGAAGGCCTAACACTTAAACAATGTGGTTGGCAATGGTGGGGAAAATACCTTGTCAGAAATCAAAAATTATTTGGCACATAAACAGAAAACCATGCCAGCAGTCCAGGTCACTGTAACAGGGCTCTTCGGATGGAACCAGAGGCCCAGGCTAGAGGGGGCAGTTCAAGAGGAATAGAGACATAGAATAGGGCACCTGGAACCTGGTAGAGGAAGAAACAGGTGAGGTTGGTTCAGAGACCCTACTATCTAGAGCCTTGAGAGAGAGAGAGCCATCTGGTGGCAGTCAACTATATCATTGATCTGCTGAGCCAATTGACAAGTTATCGATTAAAGACATCAAAGCATGCATTCCCAATAGAGCTCCTAGGTGACTCAGAGCAAGATCCAAGGAGGATCTCAGCTCGCTTTGTGGATCCTAGTGGTCCATAGCTAGCAGGATCTTGCTGTTAGGGTTCCATTGGGACCAATGGGGTGCAAACCACACCTGTTTTGGGGTTAGGACCCTACACTGGTTCACAAAGCAAACATGGGAAACGGATAAGGAGACAAACAGATATGTATTTAAAATTGGACAGAGTTCAGGAAGAGAGAGAGATGGGGAGAGAAAGGGAGAGAGAGAGTGTCAAAACCAGTGGGCTGACAGGTGGTCCAGGCAGCTCAGTACAAGTTGTGAAGATCCCTCGGCAGGCAGGAATTAGATGGAATACAGGAACAGAGTTCACCCATATAAACAACAGGCTGGAGTTCAGGACAGAGCACAGTCTAGCAAGTGGTCGGGACACATGCGCAGCAGAGTGTCCAACAGAGGTTACAAAGTCTGAGCTGCGCGTACCAGAAAGGTGAATCCAAAATTAGAACTGTATAGAATGAATTTGCCACCTGAGGTCAAACCAAAACCTCTGCTCAACTGAACACACATGCTTGCAGATACCACACCATCAGTATACGAAGTAGACAAGGTAGATGAGAAGGTCCCGCACTGACTCTCGTCCTCCGCAGTCCTGTATAGTGGTCCTTAAAGGCAAAATAGCTGCAGGTTGTCTTATAATCAGGAACCACATGTGAGAAGAGGTATCCACGTTACAGGTCCAGTGCGCAGACGCAAAGCTGCAAGGTTGTCACAGTCTCAGAACAGGAGATGAAGGGAGGAAGAAAGGAGATCAAAGGGACTGGAAAACAGGACTGGGATGGAAACGTGTGGAAAAGGAAAATAGGTGGAAATAAAAAATGGGTGGTTAGAACCATATTATCATCATTTGGGTTAAATATCAGGATTTACTGCATTACCAAATATTGACAAGTCCAGTTATGAGCGATTTCCCAGTATTTTATATAATTTTGAAATGTCTGAAAATGTTTTTTATTCAGTTTTGCTGTGGTTAGCTAAAGATGATGACATTTGTACGATTATTGCAGATGATTCATTTAGTTGTAGTACAAACCATTATGTACCCTCAGTGTCATGTGTGCGCCTTCCCCTCAGTAAAAGACATCCTGTTTCCAAAATTGAGTCAGAAAGTCTGTTTAAAGAAATACTTTACCTTTTCTACTTTAAATAAATTTACATTTAGTAACAATGTACTTTTATACTTCCACTTTAATACAATAAATATATAAATCATACTTCAACTTTTACTTTAGTACACTTTTTAAAGATTAAAAGTACTTTTACTTAAGACCTTGCATACTTCTTCCACCTCTGGTTATTGCAAACTGTTACATCTTTCAGCAATCACTTTGTATTCATTATTAGCAAAATTAAAACTTTACTAAATTCAAATAATTTTTTTTGGCCTTTAAATCTGACTACCAGTCAGATCTGCAAATTCAAATTAGGTCTTAAACAAGGTTTGCACATCCTTTTAATCCTATTCACTTTCTATGGCTGATCAGTTCTGACAAAACACCACACAACAGATGAACATTTGCCAAAAGTCAAAGAAACCAGTTATAATTAACTGTGTGTATTAATATGCCTTGTCTCAACAATGTTATGAAGTCTTATGTAAGTCATATAAAAGAAACTGTAGTTACAACCGGAACATAACAGGAGGGTTAAAGCTCTGGATGAGTGGAAGTGCAGGGGGACCTGAGATCTCTTTAACTAAAGACTGAATTTAACTAGCATTAAACCTGGGGACTTCATATGCTATCAAAGGTAATGTTTGGTTTTAGAAATATGCATTCCATATCTTTGGTTCCACATCAGTGAATACACACAGAGGTCACCTAGCCAGATATGAAGAGCACTGATTAAAAAAGAAATCAAATTGTGAGATCATGAGACAGCAGAAAGGTCACTGCCATAAAAACCCACTGCCCTCAGATCAATGAAAGGCTTCCAGGTTTGACATCAGAGAGAACCGAGAAAACACACACACACACACACACACACACACACACACACACACACACACACACACACACACACACATATGTATGTATTTGTGTGTGTGTGTGTATATATATATATATATATATATATATATATATATATATATATATATATATATATATATATATGTACACATTATTAGGTACACAACTGCTCAGTCATACAAAAATCTAAACATGATAAGCATCAGAATGAGGAGTAAAGTTAATTTAAGTCTTTCAATGTGGCATGGTTGGAGCCAGACTGGCTGGTGTATGTATTTCAGAAAGTGCTAAATGTTGATGCCAGATGTCAGAGGAGAATGGCCAGGCTTGTTCAAGCTGATAGAAAGGCAAGAGTAACTCATATAACCACTAATTACAATTGAGGTATGCATAAAATAATCTCTGAACGCACAACACATTGAACCTTGAAGCAGCTGGGGTACAGCAACAGCAAACCATACCAGGTGACACTCCTGGCAGCTAGGAATAGGCTACTGAGGCAAGAATTCACATGAGCTCAAAGAAATCTGACAACAGAATATTGACAAATTATTGCCTGATCTGATGAGTGGGCGGCACGGTGGCTCGGTGGGTAGCATCGCCGCCTCAAGGCAAGAAGGTCCTGGGTTCAATCCCAGGGTGTTGAGTCCTGGGTCCTTTCTGTGTGGAGTCAGCATGTCCTCCCCATGTCCGCGTGGGTTTACGCCGGGTACTCCGGTGTCCTCCCACAGTCCAAAGACATGCAAGTTAGGTTAATTGATTACACTAAATTGGCCTGGTTTGAGTGTGGTCTCTGGTGACAGACGCGTCGGCTGGAGTATTCTCGGTTGCATCGAGTGGCAGTGGGCAGACCCCGCATTCGGCAGGACAAACGCCAGGAAAATGATGATTGCCTGATCTGATGAGTCTTGATTTCTGCTGTGACTGCTGTGTAAACAACATGAACGGATAGAGTTTTTTTTGCCTTCAGAATTGCCTTAATTCTTCATGGCATAGATTCAACAATATGCTGGAAACATTCCCTAGAGATTTTGAACCATATTCACATGGTAGCTTCATGATTCATGCAGTTGCTGGCAAGTGGCTGGGTGATTAGGTATTTGCATTAACAAGCAGTTGAATAATTGGGTCTAATAAAGTGACCAGTTTGCCACTAAAAATAATACAGTTCCAATCCATAGCAGTCCAGGGATCTCATTCACAACACCACTGCAAACGAAAGCAATGGTGGCTGGCTGTCGATGGCATTGCTCAAAATTTACTTTGTGACGACAAATTTCCTTCTGTGTAAACGAGCCCCCCAAAATAGTGTCATCTGGGCAAAATGCCTTCGAGTGCATCATAGAGGCATGTCTAGCAGCAACAATCAATCTCTCATCAAGAGATACACTACCCAAAAGAACATTTTTTATAGGAAATAGGGGGAAGCACTTTTATGCCCAGATGACAATCTTTGAGGCGGAAGGGCATCATTGGTATTGTTGTTGCTCCGTTGATGTGTTAATCTCATCATCAGTATTTTAGTTGGCCTAATGCATATGACATGCAATTGACACATTGTTTTCAACAATCAGAACTTGCAACGCTGGATTATGTATAGCCCCTGTCTATTATTCATCGCAGACTGGACTTTATGTGCTTCGTGTCACAGAACAATCACCAATCACAGACTGTTTCTCAAATCTGGGTAAATTAATATAAACTGTACATGCACGTACATGTTTTTGTACATTGTAAATGTGATTGTATGATCATGCGGGCTGCTCAGTAAAACACATTATGTCAGCATCATGTATGAATGTCATTTTTTTTGTAACCTCGTTAAGTCGCCAAACTCGCCTCTTGCCAAAAATAGCCATGAAACAGACTGTGTGTGTTTCCTATGCTCTTTGTGGCTGATGTTTTGGTCACTTTTGAATGTTGGTGGTGCTTTCACACTCGTGGTAGCATGAGTGGGTCAGTAATTGTGTGGGGTGGCATTTCTTTGGAGGGCTCCAAATCCAGGTCTCCATTGGTTAATAAATTTGATTTTCATTGATGATTTTTGTGTGATGTTGTTGTCAGCACATTCAACTTTGTACAGAACAAAGTATTCAATGAGAATATTTCCAAATAACACATCCTAGATCTGAATGAATGAAATATTCTCATTGAATATATATATATATATATCATCACTACACTGGTTACCAGTCAAATTCCGCATTGATTACAAAATACTTCTTTTAACTTATAAAGCTCTACATGGCCTGGCCCCACATTATCTGAGTGAACTCTTAGAGTTTTACAATCCAACTCGTCTACTTCGTTCGCAGGGTGCACGACTTCTTTTAGTTCCTAGAATTAAAAAAGTCACAGCCGGGGGAAAGGCTTTCTCATACATGGCCCCCCAACTATGGAATAAACTTCCCACTTTTGTTCGAGATTCAGACACTATCCAAAGTTTTAAGTCTAGGCTAAAGACATACCTATTTACACAGGCTTTTGACTAGATTTAGACCAGGATGCATGGCTTGGGTCACTGGGGCCGGAGTCTGGAGTCATGTCTGGCCTGCCTGCCTTGTCCATTAGCCGGGAGTGTTGAGTGGGCGGTCTGGCTGAACTGGGCTTCGGTCCTCGT
>JAJAGP010005534.1:0-32265 GCA_025084515.1 Ancistrus triradiatus
GGCACAAGATGAGCATCACACTCACATCTAGGAGGAATTTAGAGCAGGGCGTTTCTAGACTACTTGTCGTTGTAGGGCACAAAGAATTTAGCTGTACTCAAAAATAAGCCTGTTAAATACTTAATAGTTGAAGTGATTTGTCACTAAAGTGGTCGTTACTCTACCATGGATGAGAAATTAAGAACGAATTAACACTAAAATATGGTTTTACTAATTGCATTAATACTGTTTATAGCTAATGTAGTTGATACCTTTGCTAGTCTAATGAATACATTTGCTTTAGTGGACTAAGATGTACTTTTGGTAGGTTATATGGTTATAAAGTGGCTAACCAGACCCTTATGAAAATGAACCATTGTTTTACCAGGGGTTTTTTTTGGTGGAAAGAATGGTTACAATGGTATCTCTGCCATGTTTATATCAAAGCACCATACTAAAACCATGGCTGAATCATAGTTAACTATACAATAACTGTAGTTACTATAAACTACATAGTTCTTGTTGAACTACTAAGGTATCTTATGCTAACTATTTGTATAGCCTACTTCGAATATGCCATGACTTCATTATGGTATTTTGGTAAAACCATGGTAGAGATAGCATAGTAACCATTCATTGTTTTCTTTCTGCCAAAAAACATGGGGATACCATGGTTAATTTTAATATAGTTATGAGCTATCATTACCTTGCCCGCAGTGTGGCTGACTTTCTTTTAAATATTTGTGATGTCCATTACTCTATAAGATAAACCGAAAGAAACTAGTTCTGACTGATAAAAGCTTTTGTAAAGATGCCGGGGCATTATGGCAAATGTATTGTCTGTAGTGATGTTGCATGGCATGTCCTGTAGTTCTGCTCAGCAATCCAAGTTAGAATTGGCTTTTTATTACCATTAATTTACTGGGACACAGCAACATTTCCCTAGTAAAGTGGGTCTGATAAAATCCCTGATTTAGAGCATGCATTCTGTTTAGTGCCATGTTTTAGGCTGAGGGAGGAACCCAGAGCAGATGGGAAGAACATTCCAAACTCCAGAATCCAACCTGGCAATCTGAAGCAGAATAGCAACAATACTACCTGCTCTACCATTGTGCTGCCAAATGTCAGTACCCAAGTGCTGAAAGAACACACAGACACATTTAGAGTATCCAAAGTTGGCAAAACCTATGCACAGCACTATAGGTTTGGTATTTTGGTGTATATATCAGACTGGTCTATATGACTACAGTTGGGCACGTGCCAGTCCATTCCAGGACACCCCATTCACACCACATTCTAGAAACATCACAAAGGAGTTTTTATTGTTGTTGTCCCCCGTCTTCACTCCTTCTTGTCATTGCCTGATGGGTTCAGTAGCACCCAAACTTACTGGCAGGTTCAACTACTATAACAACTATTCTGACATAACTCAAGTGCAGTTTTAGCTGTGAGACACCAGATGGAAGCACAGTGATACGTCTTTGGTTGTTCAACGGTTTGGTGCCTTGTTTCATTCTGAAAGCGCCAGCAGTTACTTAACTTTAAATTTCATTTATCCAAGAGTGCTTGGTCAGAGTGTTTTCCATTTAGTTAAGTCGAAAGAACCTTATCTTACTGGAACCCTGTAGGAGCTGGTAGCAACTACTGGTAGAACTTCTTAATAAGTGAGTGCAATGTTAGTCGTCGCTTAAGTGCTGAACATAGAAGTGGCTCTTCAGTTACTGTTACAAGAGACAAGAATCATTCCACCACTTGAGTGCCAGTTCAAGAAGAACTTGTCTTCCACTAACACTGGGCAACAACATTTTTTGTCCTACATACTAAAATAGGAGGACCTTACAGTACAACCCCAAATCAGAAAAAGTTGGGACAGTATGGAAAATCAAATACAACCTGCAGCGTTTCGTACATTTCTACATTTCTTATATTTCATTTGCAGACAGTGCAATCCAAAGATATATCATGTTTTGTCTGGTAAACTTAATTTCATTTGTTAATAAACATCCTTTCCTGCATATCAAGCCTGCAACACATTCCAACAAAAGTTGGGATTTACCACTTTGTAATGTTTCCATTGCTTCTCACAACACTTAAAAGATGTTTTGGAAGCGACATACCAAGCGATTTAGTGTTTCAGGTGTTCTTTCTACAAGCACGTACAACGGTCCAGTACCCATTCCCTTTTCTTATGCAGCCATGCTTTTGTTTTGTGTGCAGCATGTGGTTTTGCATTGTCTTGTTGAAAAATGCATGGATGTCCTTGGAAAAGATGTCGTCTTGAAGGAAACATATATTGCTCTAAAATCTCATTGTACATTTCTGCATTAATGCTGCCATTACAGAAGTGTAAATGTCCTTTGCCAAGGGCACTGGTACAACCCCATGCCATGACAGACTCTGGCTTTTGGACTTGTTGTTGATAATATCTTTGTTCTTTTCTTGGATACTGCTGTTGTACCAAATCATTATTGCAATCACTTGTTGACATCACATGTTTGAAATCACATCATTATTATTTTTTACCTATTTACTTTACATAATATTTACTAGCCTTACACTGCCCCACTCCCAACTTTTTTGGAATGTGTTGCAGGCCTGACATGAAGGCATAGATAATAAATAATTTTTATTGGCTCCAACACAAGTAATTACTGAGTTTGTGCTTACAAAAAGAAGCTTTTGTAGTTCACAAACTAAAATCAGTGTTTGTAAACATTTTCTTTCCAATGCTGTAGAATTCTGGCACATACACACTATAATGATATGCAAGTATACAGGAACAAAAAAAACTTTGGGTAGTAGAGAAGTTGTGAAACATATATGTATTCAACAGGCAAGAATACATAAGAAACAGGTATTTTTCCATGGGACAAAATCTTCATTAGCCATTAGAAACAGAGCGCAATGCCATCTAGATACATTAAATGGCCAAAAGTATGTAGACACCCCTTTTAATCAGTGATTTGTATTATACTCGCTGCTAACAGGTTCATTGTATGAAGCGTTAACGTGCAATCCTGCACTGAGACGATTCCCTCAAGAATCCATACTGCCAGTCGCTGAGCAGATAACAGATGTTCACACAGCTTTCTCAGCCAAAAACTCTGAATGTGTTCAATAAAGACATGAGAAGTGTTGTTTGTTTAAGAATGCTGTGTTTGTAGATCAGTCCACAGTATATAAATAATTCATGCAGTAACTGTTTGTGTACTCAGGAAAATTATCTGATTAAATGATTTTTAATAATCCAGTTTTAGTTTGCTCTGGAGTCTAGAACGACACACTTGGTCTGCTTACACTACTACAAACCCAACCTCCTGGACTTTGAGGAAACTCTGAATCTCAGGGAGATAAGTTTTACATTTGCTGTTTGTGGGTCATTCCGCGGCCTTGTGAGCCTTGTCCGCTAATAAGGGCACAGGTCCACCCAGTGTCTGCTTACACGACTACAAACCCACCGCCTGACGTGAGGAACTCTGATCTCAGGGAGATGGGCATGCCCTGGTGAGGCAGACAACCAGAGACGTGTGAGAAACTCCATGTAGCGACTGGGTTGGGGACTGCATAGGCTCAGCATTGGGGACCAGTTCTCTGCCACCTTGGTTTGTATTCCACCTGTGGCAAGGTGAAGGTTGTCTCTGATTGCATGTCTTTTCCCACCATGGGTCTTGTCCCACACTCTCTCTGGGATTCCTTGGGTCTTATCCAGGGTTTTAGCCATTAGTGTCCCGCCTCACCATGGACCCTTCCATCTCTCTGAATTACAGAGCTTCCTCACAGTCCAGGATGACGTGCCTGTGGTAGACCAAGAAGATCAGGAATATCCCAAATAAATCCCATATCTCATACATAGCCAACCATGTGTCAGTGTGACGCCTGTTAGATATTACATGTAATATTTTAGGGCACTCGATTAACGGTCTTACACACCACCTCGTTGACGCAAGTCCGAGTCCCAGTGCAGCCTTCTGGCCAGGTCAGCCACCACATGCAAACAAGCTTGTGTGTGTCTGAGGAAACGGACGTCTGTTGGGGGATCGGCGCTGCAATACAGACACCTGCCGGCCTGCTGGTTTCCAGCCTAGGGCAATGTGTTTTTTATAGAGGAATAAAATATGGAGTAAAAGTCTGTTTATATACATTATTCTTTAAAAGTCTCGAAGTGTAGAGTGAGATGTTGCAGTTCCCCTGTGTGTGTGAGAGATCTCTACTCAACACTTTGAGGATGTTTTGGGGTTTTTAATTAGCCGGGCCGCCGCATCCTGCCGCTCCATTAGAACGTGTGTGTCGCGCCGTGTGACGGGTGAAGTGTAATTTGTGTGTGATAGTTCAAGTCTGGTCTGCGTATGTCTGTGACCGAGAGAGAAGGGGTATGGGGAGGGAGAGAGAGAGAGAGAGAGAGAGAGAGAGAGAGAGAGAGAGAGAGTGAGAGTAGCTGTGCTGAAGGTGCGCGCGCCTCCTCTCCATCGCCTCGCGCGCAGGTGCGACGTTCCACGCGTGCCGAGCCGCTTTAAGCGTGCGCGCATCCCGCAGTGACCATGGCGGAGGATCCGCATCTCGGTGATGCCCCCCAGGACCCAGAGAGAGACACAGAGAGAGAGACAGACAGAGAGACAGAAGGTGAAGAGAAAGCAGAGGGACAGAGCGAGGAGGGACGCCGGGAGACTTTCAGCATGGAGCAGGGGATGAAGATCAGCGACGTGGAGAATAAAGGTGTGTGTGTGTGTGTGCTGCTTGAAAGCTTGTGAACCCTTTGGAATGTTTTCTACATAAATATGGGCATAAATATGGCATCAGCAGTCCTATAGCCTAAATAAACTGAGCCAATTTAAACCAGTGAGATAAAAGTATTACACTTCGTCATTTATTAACTGAGGAGAATGATCCTATACTACATATATGTGAGTGGCAAAAGTATGTGAACCTTTAGGATTAGCAGTTCATTTGAAGCTGAAGTTTGAGTTATGTGTTTCAATCCTGAATGTGCACCCTGTTGTATTTCAAGAACTGGGATATATCAAAAAACATTTCTAAGGACCTCAGAAAAGGAGTTCTTTCTGCTCACCCGGCTAGAAACGGTTACAAAAGAAGGTCTACAGAGTTTGGACCCCACCAATCTACTGGCAAACAGGTTGTGTGCACATTCAGGAATTTCAAGACCCTTGCTACGTTGTCAACCAACAAAGATCAGTCCAAGTGCAAGGCATGTAATTCTCTGTGAGGTCCCAAAGGAACACAGGGCAACCTCTAAGCAACTAAAGGCCTCTCTTGTGAGTCCACCATCAGGACATCACTGATCAACAGTGGTGTGCATGGTAGGGTAACAAGGAGAAAGCCAAGGCTCTCAAAAAAATTGCTGCCTGTCACGTGGCACATGTAACATCAAGAAAGCTAGAGAGAGACAAAAAAAAACATTTTCTGGACCAAGGAGACAAGAAAAGAGGTTTTTGGTTTTTGCATTCCAGCATCAGAATCGTATTCTATCTGTGAAACAAGGTGGTGAAAATATCATAGTTCTTACCTGTTTTGTTGCATGTGGGTCACCATGGATGGAACAATGAATTTCTAAACTATACCAGCAAATACCAGAAAAAAAATCAGCCTACCAAAAATGGTTAAAGATGAATAAAGTTAATATTTTGGAATAGTCAAGTTCTGACCATAATCCAATAGAAATGTTGTGGAAGAAGTTCACATTAGGAAATGCACCAACATCCCAGAGTTAAAACTATACTGAGGGATTGGGCTAAAATTCCTCCAAGCCAATGCTCAACAGTTACTGGAAGCAATTAGTTGCAGTTATTGCTGACCGCAGCAATTGCTGTAACACTGAGCCACACTGGTTCGTATCCCAACTCTGGTGAGATGTGGTCTGTTTTGTGTTCCTCCAGGTTGAAATCCCAGTTCTGTCACAGCTTCATTTGTTCATATTCCAAGTCTCAGAGTTCCTCAGGTCACATAAGGAAACTGCAAGAGTATATCTAGTTTAGGGTTGGGTGTTGAAACCAAAATTCCAAAGTTCTCCATGTCCAAGAACCATGTACATTAAAAAATGTTTTTTAACGTGTCAAAACTACTCTGTACTGCTGAAAAGATGAGCCTTTGATCCAAAAAAAGTATTAATTTGTGCTTTAAGGTTTTTTTTTCTTCCCATTTAAATTGATTACAAATAAAAAGCTTAATGTAAAAATGATTACTTCCCATTTGGACCACAGTTCAGCAGTAGAGAGTACTGTACTTATGACCAGTAGTACCTAGGAGAAATTTGGTTTTCCTGGATCATTGTTTTAGTACATTAAGCCACATTAAGGTTTAAATGGGAAGGAAAAAGCTTAACATAAAAATTATTACTTTCTCGTTGGACCACATGTTTCCCATTTCACCAACAGAGAGGACTTATCACCAGTAGTAACTGAGATGTTTGGTGTAGGTCATTGTTTTAGTACATTAAGCCACGTTAAGCTTTGTTCACTGTAAGCGTTTTAGACTCTCCCGCATTAGCCAGCTCTACAGACAGTGCTTGCACCTCGCTAGCATATCAAGTACAGCCAGCCTGTGATAGCTCTCTCTCGTTTTGAATATTTATGAATTTGGAACATTTGGCACATTTTTTTTCACCGTATTGAAATAGATAAAATGCAAACAATACCCAACCCTACTCTCATTACTGGGTTGAGGAGGTTTGTATTGCTGCCTTTGTTTCCTTGTTCCTGAGTTTCTGCCTTGCCAGTGGGCTTGCAGTATGCAGCCTCAGCGTTCCTCAGTTTGAGGTACTGTGTCTGCGCTGCAGTTCCCTGGCTCGATCCTGACCTCAGACCCCACCTGCATGTCCCCCCTGTGTCTGTGTGGGTTTACTCTGGGTGTTCGGGTTTCCTCCCACAGTCCAAAGACATGCATTTGGTTAACTGATTACCCTAAATTGCTCTACACTATTCTCTGGATTGATTGATTGATCTAATTCAATTAATTAATTATTTAATTAACAGACCTTTTGGAAAGCAGCCTGCGTCTGAAACCCCATGAAGCTCAGAGCTACAGGAAGAAGGCATTATGGGTATCGTGGGTGTCCATCTTAGTGACCATCATCCTTGCCATCGCTGCTTTCGGTAAGTAACTAATTATACGTCATCCTCACATCTTACTGCATCCAAAACTCATATTAGAGCTGATCGTAAAGATGTTAACAATGTTAAATAAGAGAAATATTTTATGTGTTGCTCGGGTGGCCTAGAGGCAATTGCTAGCCCACCTCCAAAGACACCCAGGTTTGAGTCAGACTAGTGACTTCCGGACAGGTCACAATGGCATGACTGGCTCTCTGAGGAACAGGAAGTCCGATTCCAGGATCATTCCCTGGTGCTGCAACAGTGATCACTGTTGGGTCCTGGCATGGCGTTTCTTCCTGTGCCCAATGAATTCAAAGATAGGCTCTGGATCTGAGTGGAATTTGGTCTAATTGGTCTAATGACTAAGGAAACTCTTTCTTAGTGTCACCTTGTGTTTGTACACCAGTGAAGAAAAGACATGAACTTCCAATTAAGAGTTCCTAAACCCTAAATCCTCCTAAATACATGAGTTAAATAAGGAACATTTTCTATTGCAGTTTGGGGCCTGTTAGGCAGCACAG
Source organism: Ancistrus triradiatus (assembly GCA_025084515.1). Classification (NCBI taxonomy): domain Eukaryota; kingdom Metazoa; phylum Chordata; class Actinopteri; order Siluriformes; family Loricariidae; genus Ancistrus; species Ancistrus triradiatus. The sequence continues at coordinate 7,607 of JAJAGP010005534.1, forward strand.
GGTGCAAGGCAGGAACAAACCCTAGATAGGATCTCCAGGACACGCAGACAGACACTCGCTCTGACTGGACAATTTAGAGACATCACCTGACCAAACACGTCATTGGAACATGGGCAGAATCTGGGCAACCAGTAGACACAGGGAGAACATACAAAATGCACACAGGCAAAGGCCAGACTAGGGCTCGAACCTGGGTCTCTGGAACCGTGGGGCAGCAACACTAAACACTGCACCACCAAGCCACCCAACAGATGACTGGAATAGCTGTATAATAATAACAACCTTTACTTATATACAGCAGCAATGAATACATTTATGTCAGACTTACAACTGATACAATCTTACAATCTGAGCAATTGTGAGTTAAGTATCTTGCTTAAGGACACAACAGTAGCAGCTTGGCAGAGGTGGGCTTTGATCCCTGGACCTTTTAGTCCTTAGTCCAGTACCTTCACCACTAGGCTACCATGTTATTATTATTGATGGCCATGTTACTGATGCTCTAGGATTAATCTAGTCATTCTGCCTAGGGAAACGCATCACATCTAGGGATAACTCTTTTCCAGTTGGTGGAACGTTCCCTGTAGGGGGAAAGTCATCCTAGTGAAATGTAATTTGCTCCATGTAAATATGCAGTTTTGTAGATAGTACTAATGTGGATTTTAAAACTGAGCTCATTACCGAAATTACTCCTAGAATAATGACACCTTAAATGTGATCGATCCAGGCTATTACACTCCCTTGCAGGCAATCAAGTAGAATTTAATGGTCTACTGTATCAAAAGTAGCACTGAAATCAAACAGAAGCAAAGCAGAGATATTGCCCTTGTCTCTTATTTTTGCTTTATTGACACTGTGTCTAGTAAAAAGCAGTTATATAAAAGGAGGTATGTTAATGTAATAAAAGTGCAGTCTTAAATATACTTTGATTTTTATTTCAATTCAGATATGAACCCAAGATATTTCTTGTTTTGTCTGGTGAAAAACAGGTTGGGACAGGGCAATTTAGGGCTAGTAATCAGGTAAAAAAATAATGATGTGATTTCCAACAGATGATGTCAACAGGTGATTGATCATAATTCGTTACAAAAACAGTAGCCATGAAAGTATTCGAGAGGCAAATTTGGGCAGAGGATCTGCAGTTTGTCAAGAAATGCATGAGAAAATGATTGAAATCTTTAAAAACAAAGACAGATTTGAAGGGATTTACCCATCTCTTGCTCTACAGTGCAGATTATCATTAAAGGTTTCAAGGAATCTGGAGGAATTTTAGTGGGTAAAAGGGCAAAGGCGTCAGCCTAAACTGAACACTTGTGATCTCCAATCTCTCAGATGGCACTGCATCCAGAACTGTCATTCATTAATAGCTGATAGAATCACAACAACATGTGTAGTTACATGGTGTTTGCATGTTCTCCTTGTGTTTACTTGGGTTTCCTCCCACAATACAAAGCATGTGTTTGGTCAGTTGGCATCTCTGAAGTGTTCCAGTATATAGTGTTTCCACCCCCATGCTTCACAGTAGGTATGCTGTTCTTGGGATGCAACTCAGCATTCTTCTTCTTCCAGTTGAGTTTTTACCAAAAAGTTCTATTTTGGTTTCATCTGACCTCATGATGTTCTCCCAATCCTCTTCCGGACCATCCATATGCTCTCTGGCAAACTTCAGACGGGCCTGGACATGTACTGGCTTAAGCAGGGGGACACGCCTGGCACTGAAGGATCTGAGTCCCTCTTGGTGTAGTGTGTTACTGATGGTAGCCTTTGTTACTTTGATCCCAGCTTTCTGCAGGTCATTCACAAAGGTCCCTCCATGTAGCTCTGGGATTTTTGCTCACCGTTCTCATGATCATTTTGACCCCACGGGATGAGATCTTGCGTGGGGCCCCAGATCGATGGAAATTATCAATGGTCTTGTATGTCTTACAATTGATCCCACAGTTGATTTATTCACACCAGCCTGCTTGCATATTGTAGATTCACTCTTCCCAGCCTGGGGCAGGTCTACAATTTTCTTCCTGGTTGTCCTTCGACAGCTCTTTGGTCTTGGTCAGGGGGGAGTTATGAGTTGAGGTTGGAGGTGAGTGACTGTTGAAGGGATTTTACAGAATAACGGTGTGGACAGGTTACCATATACATTATACAGGTAAGCGGAGTGGAGGACAGAAGAGCTTCTTAAAGAAGAAGTTACAGGTCTGTGACGAGCCAGAAAAATCTTGCTTGTTTTTGTGGGGTGACCAAATACTTTATTTTCCACCATAAATTTCCCAATTAAATTTTTTTAAAAAATCCTACAATGTGATTTCCATGGATTATTTTTTTTCCTCATTTGTCTCTCTCATAGACTGAAGTGTGCCTATGATGACAATTACAGACCTCTCTCCTCTTCATCTTTCTAAGTAGGAGAACTTCTTGCACAATCAGTTGCTGACTAAATACTTTTTTGCCCCATTTTAATCAGTAAATTGTCCCTATCCAGGGTTTGCTCCCACTTTTGTTGCTCTGGTTAGGTATAGGGAGTAGGGGGACTCCTCTGAAATTAGAATAAAACTGACATATAATAAGTAAGGGAGTGAGTTAGAAGTTTTCATGTATCAATTTTTTTGTTAGCATCTAGGACTTTGCTTTGTTGTTTTTTATTTTGTGTAGGTACACCTAGCTTTAGGTTAACGGTTTACTGTATGGACCTTTGTGCTTTGGTGGTTCATGTGTTGCATAGGTCTGTACTTACTTTGTAATTCGTGTCCCCTTTCTTGTGTCTTACTGTGTGCTGCTCCTTTCTCTCTGCCTCATCAAAGATAGCCTTAGCCATTACTATAGTGGTGTTAGAGTTTGTATCTATATAGGGGGTTCATGTATGTATATAGGTCAGAGGAGGAAAAGGAATGGGGGAAAGCGGGGAAGAGACTGGGAGAGAGGGAACGATAGGAGAAGTAAGAAAGTAGATCGAGAGGAGATCTAGAGACGATACTAGAGACGAAGACGAATGAGTAAGATCAGATTATGATATAACGATAGTATCATATATTATTATATATGATAAAAACACATTAATACATACATACATAACATACATACATACATTACACCACACGTGAAGATTTATTTTGCATTTCATAAGCAAAAACCATTTCAAAAAATACTATGACTTAAAAATTTTTAACAGTTTTACCTGTTAGCTACGCATTCACAAAACCCACTGGCCAACAAAAAATGAAGAATGATAATTCAATAAATCATATTTTTTATAAATTAGAAAAAATTTAAGCCTACAGTACCTAACAAATAAGCTCATATTGTGGCGGATGTTCTTACAATTATATCATAGTTGTGTTAATTTTATGAAAAAAGGTAAACCTTAATTTGAATGCAGTTTGATTTTTTTTACAGTAATGTTTTGTTAAATCATTTACATTTTCACTAACCACTATCTAAAAAAGTTTATTGCTCCCTCTAACTGGGTTTGGTTCAATGCTTAATTTCAGTTCAAAAGTTAATGTTGTAATTTTTTCTGTATTTCACACCCACTTAGTTCTTGGCACTGTTACCAAACCAGCTAAAGATACACTGCACATCATTGATGGACCATCAGTGGGGCAGTTTTTTTATTTTGTATGGGGAAGGGTAGGAACCTGGGAACGAGGTTTGTGGACAGAATGTACAACAGGACAAACTAGGCAGTTTTTTCGCTTTATTATTTAACAGGTATAGTGGAGACAACCCAAATTAAGCAACCTGCAAATACCAGTATTTGTAAGCGACTGTACAGAAAATAAACAAATAAGCCCAGCGCCCTGATTGCTGTGTGGCAATCTAGTCACAGAAGCTTCTAGTCAGTGCCTTCCTGTTGTGTCTATACCACATACCTGGACGGGTGGTTACAGATATAACATGAGAAAAAGTAAGAAGATATATATTAAAATACCAATTTTTTTGATTGATGCCATTAAAAGTCATTTCTCTTGATCTGACAAAACATAAGAAAAACAGCATTATTTTTTATCAAAATGTTGTAAAAAAAAATCATTAGGATAAAATATGCCTTCACTTGTTATATCTTGGAGCTTTCTTGCAATGAGCTGTGTTCTCTGAGAGCCCTATGATTCATCTGTGTCTCTACTCTCGTCTGTCTCTCTGTCGCTTGCCCTCCTGCCGATTGCTCTGTTTGTTTGGTCCTTGGGCACATTGGGGAGCACTGTTTTAGCTTAGAAAATGCTCTCATGTAACAACATTACTGTTAAAATGATGGATGTTAGTCGTGGACTCAGATGCAAGTCAGATAGAAAAAAACAGACATTAATTCTTCAATCAAGGAAGGGGGTGTGAACCATGAATATCTTGATTTATGAGGTGTGCAAAGCATGAACAGGCCCCTTCCTCTGATACTGGCTAATCAACAAGCCTTATCAGATGTGTTGGGCTAAAGAAAGACTATAGATCTGGGTCTGGGGAGAAGATCGAGTTTGCTTCAGCACATTCTGAAGCACTCTAGAGGCCTGATATAAAGGCTACGTAAGGAAACGTGTGCTTCGCTGAGTCAGCACAATCACAGTAAGGGGCAACACTAGGCTTCTTGGCTCTCAACTGAAACGCTATTACACTCTTAATGGAAACTAATCCATGTTCGGTAGAAATGTAAGAGCATTAACGAACAGCCTTAGCTGAGGCTATTGCTTTCTCTTGCTTTCCTTAACCTATATAATCTAGCACGAGTCAAGGAATTATTTCCTCCACTCAAACTCAGCAGTCTAAGCACTACTACTCGAAAGGTTGTGAGTTCAAAATCCGGCTCACTAATGGACCTAAAAGCTGTTAATTCAACTGAAATTTGAAAGTCGATAAAGCTTTGAAATGGGTGTTCCTCAGTGGTTTAGGTGCCAAACTACTAATCAGAAGGTTCGGAGTTCAAACCCAGGCTCTCCCAAGCCCTTAACCTTCAGATTCTCAGCACATTTGTAAATTGTCCAGGATAAACGAATCCTTACTGTGTGTTATAAACTGTACCTTGTAGGATGGCATAATGCACTGACATACTTAAAGAGTCATGCAGGGGGCACACCTGGTCTGCTTGCATTACCACAGTCAAAGAACTGCAAAGGTGGAAGCCTGGAAAGTAAGGAAATTCACAAAAATGAAAAAAGGACACCAAAACATAACCCTACACCAGGACACTGTCGGCAGGGACTCGGCCATCAGGCACACAGGTGTAACCAAACTTAAAATGAGACTGGAATTGACAACCAAGGAGTAGGTACCTGTGGTAGCCTAGCGGGTAAGGTACTGGACTCTGGCCCAGAACGTCCAGGGTTCAAATCCCATCTCTGCCAAGCTGCCACTGTTGGGTCCTTGAGCAAGACCCTTAACCCACAATTGCTTGCATTGTAAGACTGTACCAATTGTAAGTCACTTTGGATAAGGGCGTCTGCTAAATGCTGTAAAAGTACCTATGTACACAAACATTAACTGGGACCTCATGCATGGTGGGAGAAGGTAGACTTGGCATTGGCTCACCCTGCCAAACCGCTGCGCAGTTTGACCGACAAACCTCACCTTGCCATGGGTGAGATCCACACCAGAGTGGCTGAGTTGGTAGAGGACTGCTTCCCAATGGGGAGCCTTCCTGGTTCCTGGTTCATATCCTGCCTCTGGCAAGATGAGGTTTGAATGTTGGTTAGGAGATCCCATTTCATGTCTCTTTTCCATTGGGCAGGAGTTTTCGGTTCATACATGTATCTGATGTGTGTGCTTGGCAGAGGTGGACCTTCTGGTTCAGAGTGCAGTACCTTAACCACTAGGCTACCACAGTCCCACAGTTACCTCAAAGCTTATGGTGCAATGAAGTGTTGAAAAATAGTAAGGAATGGATTGAAAGGGAAAATTAAAAGTAAAACACTTACTCGGCGCTTGCTGCTAAAGCTAACCGCTGCCTGAAAGTGAAGAGGATTCAGTTCCTGTTTTCCTTTCAGTTGGCTGTCATTACTAACCTTTTTAGGACCCATGGGGACTGGCACTAAGAATACAGTACTGTAGATGCAAAAATAAAGAAAAACACGATAAACACAGCAGAGATATGCACTGAGCATGGGATATTGTGAATCTGAATCACTGTGTACTGAATCGAGACACATGAATCATGAATCGAGTTTCTGCTGAAACGAGTTACGCGGCTCGACTCATTCAAGTTTAAAGCAAGTCCGCCAAGAACCGGGCAAATGGCGAGAACAGAGACAACTTTTCCTCCTCAAAATGTACTTCTACTCCACTTTAAGTTGATGAAAGTACACGTTTTAGTATACTCCCAGTAAACTACACCTTTTTATACTGCAAGTATACTTGGAAGTTTCTTTGAGTGAACTAAATACTTGTTCTAACTAAATGGCTTACTACTTCTATATTATTTTAGTACCTTAAATTATACTACTAGGTTTCGATTTCATTTTTTAAATACTTTAAATATACTTTTCACTGTACTTTTATGTAGACTTGAAGTTATAACACTTCCAGTGGACTGCACATATCAAATTCAGACATACTCAAGGTTAAGAACATAACTGTTCTTTACAAATCAAAATTTCCACCCTAAACAATAAGCCAAGTAACAAACTTTATGTGTAAGACAAGAATACTCAAATATACCTTTTTTAAATCATATATTAATCAAAACATTCAGTACAGTTATAGGCCAAATATACTTAAACCTTTGTGTATTTATCAGTATAAGCCAAATATACTTAAGTACAATATTGTTTAGTGTATCTTTGATATGTACTTAAAAAGTCAACCGAAAGCACACTCACGTATTTTTAGTTTACAAGAAGTACATTAATAGCACTTTTGAATATTTACATTTACAGCATTTAGCAGACGCCCTTATCCAGAGCGACTTAAAATTGGAACAGTCTTACAATGCAAGTAATTGTGGGTTAAGGGCCTTGGTCAAGGACCCAACAGTGGCAGCTTGGCAGAGGTGGGATTTGAACCCTGGACCTTTGGGCTCAGAGTCCAGTACCTTAACTGCTAGGACACCACAGGCCCATATCAATAATATGAATAAACCTCTTTTTTGTAAGGGAGTAGCACCTTTTTAACTACGTTGGAGACAACACTACTGATGTGGATACTGTTATTTTGTACACACCTCAGAGACTGTCCGGCAACCAACCATCTGGTTTTATGCTACAGTTGCAAACTTTGCAGATGCTGTTATAAATGGAGCTTAAATGGCAGATCCTCACTATTCTGCAGATATGTCACTAGATATGTCTAAAACTGGAATTCCACTGGGTTTCTTTCTAGGCTTCTCATTCTTCTTTCTTTATACAGTCCCTACCTCAAAGTTTATCATTTGCATTACTATGCCAGTGCTACTGCTGTCCTGAGAATGATGCAGTACCCAAATAATACCTGGTCAGTGTCCTATGGCGGTCTCCTTTCGCTTATGGGCTTGGCACATGGGATGGCTTATATGTTTTGGTTAGCAACACTCCTTCTTCATTTCCCTTGAGCATTTGTCTTATTGCAAGTCCTGGGTAAATAGGACATAGAAAGGTGAGCAAACAGAAAAATGTTGCTTAAACACACAGGGAGGTTCTAACTGTAAAACACCTTGTTAATATGCATCCTGCTTATCACCTGATGGCCAGCCAGAAAGAACACGCACACACCCTGATTTTGCAAAATCACGGGCTGCATGAAGAACAGTGTTGTCACGGGTGAATCTGCTGGCATCGATCGTAGTACAAAATTCAATTAAAAATGACAAAGCAGTCTGTCTTTAATGGTTATATTAGCTACAGAAGCTACAAGGGCTATAATATTCGTCACTATTAGGAATAAATACTTATACTCCAATTTCCTGTGCTGCTCCTGTAGATGCTGGAAATAGTAGTAATTTCTTGAGGTCCTGGATTTGAACCTAAGCCGGGGCTTTCACTATACAGGTCAGAGTGTGTGATTACGATGCCCTGCAATGGACTGGTGTCCCATCCAGGAAGTGTTATTGTCTCTGTGTCCAGTGTAATCAGGTCACAATGGCAAAGCAACACATGTACATCACAGTCCAGGTAATGACCACAAGCAAAGCACCTGTGTTGAGCAGGATGAACCACAGGCAAAGTGACTGCCTGACTGAGTGATTAAGCAACTGCATTACAAAACTAGGTCTATGAGGAGCATTACAGCTAAAATAGTTGCCAAGTATGGACAGAGGTGGCAGAAGTATGCACGTTCTTTAAGTAAAAGTACTACTAACTTGATTTTAAAAATAATGGTTTATATTATTCACTCAAGTAGAAATACAAAAGTATATTCTAATAAATGTACTTAGTAAAAGTATTTCTATGAAGAGTCTTTCTAACTCAATTCTCGAAACAAGATGACTTTTACTGAGGGCAGGAGGTACAGATCCACGACTCTGAGGGTACATTGTTGTTTTTTGTTCTACTACATGAATCATCTGCAAAAATCATACATATGACATTATCAGGATTACTGCATTATTTTTTATTGCAATTCTTATTTTAAACACTCCACTAGAATACTTATTTTAAAAATACTTATGAGAAACGTTTAAAACAATTATATAGTAAAAAAAAAAAAAAAAAAATTATATATATCTATATATATATATATATATATATATATATATATATATATATATATGTATAGTCTGTTGGTGATACAAAATGTACCAAATTGTAGGAATGACCCAAGTAAAAAAAACTAAAAAACAAAACAAAACAAAACAAGAACAACACTGAACTGCTGGTTTTGCTGGTGACCTGCATTTTTTTGTTTTTTGATCAAGATGCTTGCTGCTTTCCAGCATTGTGCAACAACATACCAGCTGACCAGCATTAAACCTGCACTGAACTTGAACTAAAGCTTGGAATTAGAGCAGTGTTTTGGAAGTGTCCTGCTGGGGTTTGTTCTTCAGCTCTGTCTGATCACATCCCGGGTGCCTCCCCTCATCGGATTTCCGTGCTGATGGTGCACTCAGCCAGCTCGTAATCGATGAAACAAAGTGCACTCGCAGTATGTAATTACAGGTAGCGGGAAATGATAATCAGATTTGGGGATAAGCAGCATGAGCTTGATCTTTGACTGATCTTGAAGAGCACGACACACGCAAGGACACAGTTCAGATATCTCGAATATACTATATACTGTATATGTACAGTACAAAAGTCTTAGGCCACCATTAGATGTGGTGTTTCAACCATGGTATGATGCCATATAGATATCGTCGATGACCGAACCCAAAAAAAGTCCAACTTGGATTTGTCACTCCATTTTCTGATTGTCACTACAATCTTAGCCTTTTCAGCCTGTTCCTCTTACAAAACAGCGGTTTCTTGGCTGCTACCTTTCCAAAAGACCTCTTTCCTGATCAAGCTTGTTCGGACTGTAGAAGGGTCAACTTGGCGTCCCGATGAAGCTGCCAGATGCTGCTATTGCTCAAGTGTAAAGGGAGGGCACAATAAATATTGCCACTGTAGCCTATGGAAGCTGTTTTTTAATATTGCATACAAATTTCCTGTATTTCCTGGTTTTAGTCTAAGAAAGATACTGAGGAATAATTACATATAGTTAAGATACCATCGCTAAGACTATTCTATATCTAATATAATGGTGGCCTAAGACTTTCGCACAGCACATTCCTAGCATAGGTTCAGATTTTATCTATTCACACTCAGTCATTATTTAATTTACTAAATCTGTGGTTTGGGATGCAGCCTTACTTTGGCTTAACCAGCAAAATAAACCTTTGGATTTGATTCCTTGGCAAATATTTGGCCATGTTATCTTATCAAACTAGACTAATATTAGACACATGCTTGGTTACATCTCCTTTGGACTTAATAACAGAGCGAGTCGTGTCAGTTATATTGAGGTCATGTCAATTTTAGTCCATTGTTTAACTAAAACTTGCAATCCAGCCAGAGGGTACATTTTGGTGCTTGTCACTGCATTTCACCTGGCATTCACAATGGGATTGGGGAATTAGTTTAATGACCAGTTAAAAACCCTATCTTGACGATATTTGCTTGACCATTTGGTTGATCTGAAGATTTGGTTGTCAGTGCCAGCCTGTGAGGAATTTCAGAATCCTCTGATGCACGTCTCAGTGTTCGTGTGAGAGTGTTTTTTAAGTGTGATGGAAGGCGAGAGGTGTAAAGACAGAGATAGCTGGATGAATGACGATGAAGCCGCGGTGTGAGCGTTTGCCAGACCGAAGCCCTCAGAGACCTCACAGATTTTGAAGTGCCAATTAACTCACTCAGGGATGGAGATTGCTACCATTCATACTTTTGACAAAAACGCACATTTGGATGTTTTGTTGAACATAGCATTAAAATGTTCTCAGTACCGTATTTTTCGGACCATAAAGCGCACCGGGTTTTAAGCCGCAATATCAACGATCGGCTGCTAACGGGTATATTTTCATACATAAAGCGCACCGGGTTATAAGGCGCATGAAATGAAACTAAACTCTTAAGTTCCGTCGGAAGCTCAGTTTGGTCTTTACCTGGCGCAGGGCGTCTTCTTGCTTCCTCCACTTCCGTACCATTGATTCGTTCATGTTGAATTCTCTCGCAGCTGCTCTATGACCATGTTGTACTGCGTGACTGATAGCGCTGAGTTTGAAATCCGCTTTGAAAATGAATGAATGAATGAATGCACGTACCCTAATGCTGAAGCACATACCGTATTACTCCGCTATGCTGCGCACTACAGTTGCCGTAAGCTTCGTAACCTACCAACGCCGTGCTAAAACATTTTAACAGATTTATGAGCGCTGTGTACCATCTACAATCGGTTCTAGGTCAGAAAGCATAACCAGAATTAATTCATACATTAGGCGCACCGCATTTTAAGGCGCACTGTCGATTTTTAAGAAAGTTAAAGGATTTTAAGTGCACCTTATGGTCCGAAAAATACGGTAATATGGCTCTTTTGTTTCAGCATCATTAGTGAGGTTGGGTTTTGATGTTAGGTGATGAGACCTGACTCACTCACAATTCAAATTCATCTCATAGGTGCTGGAGATCATTATGATGATGTTGATGGTGATGATGATTATAGTGGTGGTTTTGCTATATTTCTTTCTGCTCATATCACTACTTAAACATCTTGAGAAGAATCCATAATTACATGATTTTTTTTTTTTATGACAGAATGCCATAGTTACCTGGTTTGTGAAAGCACCACTTCTAATTAGTCATCCTATAGAGTCTGAAAGCACATCTTAAACAAACATACTATAAATGACCATAGTGTCAATACACGCTGCCGTATAGGTTACCTAGGTTACCGAAAACAAAGACTGTTAAAGGTGTCGCATGCATATATATGCAGAGAAAGTCGACAACGGCAAATGTAAATATCACAGCTCTTGATAGGACACAGAGAGTGAGTGTGTTCTAATATTAATGCATTCAGCACTTCCAGGCTTTCAAAGCCAGTGCTAACCCCCAGAGCCCAGAGTCTAAAAATAAGAGACGGAGGCATGGAAGACAGAAAGAAAAATGAGGGGAAGCAGGCGCGAGAGGAGGTTGAGGAGGGTGGGGGATTAAATGCTAACCTTGCTGCCTCTCAACGCAGCACTTACAGACTGAAGGGGCAGGTGCATTCTGACTTTGCAGTGTTAATTACATACAGCAGGGCCTTCGTTAGGAATACAATTTAGCCATAGTATTTTTCTCACGTGGTGCCATGCTGGTCAACCACCGCGACTAGCAAAACTGATAGATTACCAACACAAACCAGCTTGTGTCCAGACTACTAGTGAAATAAACACAATATATCCAGGTCTTTGCTGGGTTATTTTAGCAGTGTTTATTCTCTGTGGGTAACTGCTTTGCTAACTAATTGATATCCCACTATAATGGCATGTATGCATGAGTATATTTCAAATTTTAGTAATACATTCTTCAGAAATAATAAGAGAATTAAATTCTGCATTATGTGCTGATGAAATAAAAGTAGTTCATGCTGTGGGTCCATTTAACAACAGAACAATAGAAGCACAAGTTAAACTCTGAACAGAATACAAAAGCTAACATCTAAAATATACGTTTTCCCAAACCATACACATGACCTACCTAAAAATTTAGGAAGCCTGCAGATGGAAGATCTGTGACCTCCATTTGAGATAATAAGATGTAAATGCATTCATCTGCTGCTGAGAGAAACTGAACTAACTGCTAAGCTGTGGTGGGCTATTCTGGAATATTCAATACACATATACAGACTGTGTAAAAATAAAACATCATATTATGAACAGACTAGAACACACTGAGAGCTTAAACATCACAATGCAGTAGTACTGGGAGACTATTAATAGTAAAGGTCTGAAAAGTAACTGGTATCCTGGTCAGGGTAGATCACTCACCCACAGCTAGGGCTAATTTAGATGCATCAATTGGAATGTTTTTGAAATATGTTTATATTTATTATTTTAATGAGTTCTTCAAAAATAATATGATTAAACTCTGTATTATTTTCAGATAAAGTAAAAGTAGTTCCTGCAGTCTAATAAAAGTAACAATAGAACCATACAAGCACAAGTTAAACTCTGAATAGAATGCTAAAGCCAGCATTTAATACAGTATATAAATCTCCCGAAACCATTAACATGACCTACCTAAAGATTTAGGAAGACTGCAAATGGAAGATCTGTGTCCTCCATGTGCCATAATAACATATAAATTCTCATCACTGGCCCTCATCCATACCTATGGCCATTTTAGAGGCATCTATTGGAATGTTTTGAAAGGTAAGAGAACCCAGAGGAACCAAATACAGGCAGAGAACTTCTCAGACAGTACATAGAGGCAAGGAACTAAACCTGGAACCTGCAACATGGAGAGCTCTCAGATTAGATAAAGATAAAGTAAACATGCCCTCTACCAATTAAACCCAAGCAGACATGGCCTATCTAAAAATAGGACTGTGGTAGCCTAGTGGGTAAGGTACTGGACTATGGACCAGAAGGTCCAGGGTTCAAATCCCACTTCTGCCAAGCTGCCACTGTTGGGTCCTTGAGCAAGACCCTTAACCCACATAGCTTGGATTGTAAGATTGGACCAGCAGACATGATCTATGTAAAGAACAGATTTTGTCCTGTTTAAGGTTGCAGTAGATCCAGGGTACATGCAAACTCCACATGCACATCTTGAATGGTACCGCATCGCCATTGGACACGAGATTGTCCACATATAGAATATGGTCATTAAATGTAATTAAAATTTCACAAATTGTGCATCTTGTGCACAAGATATTTATATAAGAACATCTCTGGTTCATCGAGTCTGTTGAAAACCAAGTTTTTTCCTGAGCTTTTCTAAGCTGATGACCTGTTCTGGCAGCCAGATGGGAGTGGATCACTGACAGCCTTTCTATGCAGTGCATATAGGTCAACATTTTCTTTGCTGTCAAGAACGACTCCTTGGAGCTCTCCACTGATTCAGCTCATCCTGGTTGTCCTGTTTACTACAAAACAGTATGGGAGTCAGAAGAAAGAGAAGTGTGGGTTTAGGATGCTATGTTCCTCACAGTTTGGCTCTGTTATATGGGTCCATGGTGATTTTGGTGAGTTTGTTTTCCTTGGTGGTGGAGAACATTTATTGGTTATTGGTTTTAAGCAGTGTTAGTGGGCTAGGACGAGCAACCGTGTGAGTTTTTAATTTCTAGATTACACATTGATGGAAGTGTTTAGAGTAACTGTTTGGTGTCGAGAGCAACCCCCAAGTTCTTGAATCTCTTCACCAGCTGAACAACCTCCCCATTAATAAACTGAGATGAGAGTATTGACTATTTCCATTGATCTCCACAGGACTGACAATTTTCATTCAACTAAAGCGGCTGCTATAACTGGTTTTACTTGTGTAATCACCTGGATGTTCTCAGTTGAAGCTCCTGCTTGGCTGGAATGAAAAGAGTTGTAGGAATGGTCACGTAATGCCCATCTTGCATACTGTGAAGGGAAAACTGAATACTACAGCTACAATGACTTACTAGAGAATCGTAGCTTTCAAATAGAAATTCTAGACCTTATCCCGAGACCTGACTCACACTATGCCTGCTTGCCTTGTACCATGCCAGAGCACTCCTGTCCCTTGTCCCCACTCCCCTGCTGGCCTACGCTCACATTGCGCTTAAATGTTTTGGGAGCAAGAATGCTTACATCATCACAATACCACTTTTGTGGGCAGATTGAAATGTTATTATTATATTTTCACATTTAATAATGGATATAATGGATGTTGTTATCTATATTCAGTTGACTTTATGTAGTGACTTGTGATTAAGTTTGAGAGAAGAAGGGAAGCAGAGTCATCACCATCATTTCCTTCCAAAAGTTTGACTAAGACTATAATATAATAATAAATGCTTACTGTTTACTTTTTAAATTTTTTTACATTATTTTACATGTATGTCATTTAGCAGAAGCCCTTATCCAGAGGGACTTGCAACTGGTACGATCTTACAGTCCAAGCAATTGTGGGTTAAGGATCTTGCTCAAGAACCCAACAGTGGCAGCCTGGCAGAGAATTAACTGGAAAAGCATTTTTACACCCATAGCACCCAACATCAATATTGATTTTACTAAAGCATTTGTGGTTGAAATGACGAATTCCAGCAGTCATGTTCCAAAATATTGTGCGAACCCTAACGGCAGATGAATGTATGCTCTAATAGTACCTAGCCGAAATCCATTTGATGAATATTATATCAAGGGTTTGTGGGTGATAGTTTAGCTTTCTCTAGCTTTTTAGGTTATAATTAAGCTATCAGAAATACTAATTACAAAAAGAATTGAGGGGGTTACCTCATGAATGCTCCCATTACGCTAGAGCTGGAAAATAGAGTTAAACCCTGCATTACATCTCACTGTGAACCCCACTTAATTACAGCAGAGTGTAACTGCCATTACGCTGTAATTGAAGTGTAATTACTTGCCGTCTCGATGTAATAAACCCTCAAATGCTACTCGAGTACCTTAACTAGACTCAGACTTGAAAACGGCATTGATTACAAAAAACCCAAAATGATATTAAATATAAAGGCTTAGTATGAAAAGTGAACACTCTGCCTAAAGTAATAACACAGAAACATTCAAGTTAATTAACAGATAAATTCAGATCAAACCAAACATGCAGCTGTATATTGTATTCAAATCCTAGTCCCTGTAACTCAGATTGTCCATGGGCAGACCAGAGCTCAGGGGAATGGTTATGTAAAGCTGATTTGAATAAACAAATTCAATAAAATGTCTAAACCAATGGCTTTTTCACTTAATAGAACAAAAAAGCTTGGGGATACAGCAGTGGGAGCTCAGTGATTTAGGTTCACCAGAAGGTTGAAAAGTTCAAGTCTGTTTTGCCAGTGAGCAACTTGAGAGTCACATATGCTTATGCAATATAAACAAAATATTTTATTAGGGATGCATCGAATATTTGGCAACTTCTTTTTAAAGAAATCCGAATGGAATATTTATTTCTGAGTGCTTGAACGAAACGAGGTCCTGACCTGAATGCGCTAGCACTTTACCAAGTATCTCATTACCTACTGAGTGCCCTTGCTGCCTACTTCCTAGTTGGGTTGTTCTTGTAAAAAAGCTTCCTAAACAACAACGTAACCCCAAGACTGGTTAATGAGACACTTTACTATGTTACTGGTTGCGTCACTGATTGTTTACACGAATGCTAGCAAAATTTTTACATGTACAGTGGGGCAAAAAAGTATCTAGTCAGCCACTGATTGTGCAAGTTCTCCGACTTAGAAAGATGAGAGAGGTCTGTAATTTTCATCATAGGTACACTTCAACTATGAGAACAAAAAAAAAAAAATCCAGGAAATCACATTGTAGGATTTTTAAAGAATTTAATTGTAAATTATGGTGGAAACTAAGTATTTGGCCCACACACAAACAAGCAAGATTTCTGGCTCTCACAGACCTGTAAAAACTTCTTAAGAAGCTCTTCTGTCCTCCACTCGTTACCTGTATAATGGCACCTGTTTGGCCTCGTTATCTGTATAAAAGACCACCTGTCCACAGCCTCAAACAGTCAGACTCCAAACTCAACCATGGCCAAGACCAAAGAGCTGTCGAAGGACACCAGGAAGAAAATTGTTAGACCTGCACCAGGCTGGGAAGAGTGAATGCTACAATAGGCAAGTGCAGGTTGGTGTGAATAAATCAACTGTGTGGAGCAATTGTAAGAAAATGGAAGACATACAAGACCATTGATAATCCCTCCCTCGATCTGGGGCTCCACGCAAGATCTCATCCCATGGTTTTCAAAATGATAATGAGAGAACAGTGAGCAAAAATCCCAGAACTACACGGAGGGAACCTGATGAATGACCTGCAGAGAGCTGGGACCAAAATAACAAGGCTACAATCAGTAACACACTACCACAAAAACACCGAGAGGGACTCAGATCCTGCAGTGCCAGGTTTGTCCCCCTGCTTAAGCCAGTACATGTCCAGGCCTGTCTGAAGTTTTGCCCAGAGAGCATATGGATGATCCAGAAAGAGGATTGGGAGAATATCATCATTTGGTCAGATGAAAACTAAAACGGAACTTTTTGGTAAAAACTCAACTTCGCCGTGTTTTGGATGAAGAGGAATGCTGAGTTGCACCATACCTACTGTGAAGCATGGGGGTGGAAACATCATGCTTTGAGGCTGTTTTTTCTGAAAAGAGGACGGGACGACTGATCATTGTATGAACGGGGCCATGTATCGTGAGATTTTAAGCTAGAACCACTTTCCATCAGTGAGAGCATTGAAGATGGAACGTGGCTGGGTCTTCCAGCATGACAATGATCCCAAACACACTGCTCGGGCAACGAAGGAGTGGCCAACCTTGGTATTCGACCTTCGGCCAAATGTTTTGTTTGCTTTCGGTTTCGGCCACAAATTTTCATTTTAATGTGTCCCTACAAGTTTTAGTTAAAAATAATTTATTATAGGGACTTTGATAGCACAACAATTAAAGTACTAGACTTTCAAAAGGTCCATGGTTCAAACCCTACCACTGCTGGGCTCTTGGACAAGGCCCTTCATTTACAATTGTAAGATTGTATCAGTTGTAAGTTGCTTTGGATAAGAGCATCTGCTAAATGATATAAAAGCTTTGGTTCTCAGGTATAGAGAGTTATGGAATTCCTGTTGTCCGGTGAGACTACAATGTGTGACCTGAATATATCAGGATGTCCTGTTTAACTGGATTTGAAACAACTTTGCAGTTTGGAACGTGTCTAGGAAGAACACGATTTACACAGAAATTCTAACAGGATGTAACCTAGATCAGTCTGGCTGAAGAAACATGGGGGATATGCAGAGCATTCATTTCTCATGTTGGTCTTATCATCTCCCCGTGTATATCTGCATGGTTCCTGAAGGACAGTTGTGGGATTCAGGCACTGCTGCAATACAGAGAGAGAAAACTCAGTGTCATAGTGTATTGCTGACTGAACTGTGTTTGTGTGTGCGTTTATGAAATATACCACATAAAGGTCAAGTCAGAGTGGCACAGCCATCCATATTCAACCTGCAATGCCATTATTCAACCAAGCTGACAAGTCCATCTGCAGATCTGCTTCCCTCCTTCCATTCCTATACAAAACCTTTGAATGTGCTGTACTTGGACAGCTATCCTCCTTTCTTCAAAAAATAACCTTCTTGATACCAGCTAGTTACAAGGTGGGTCATTCTGGAGAATCTGATCTCCTTGCAGTAACTGAATTGTTCCAAAGAGGAAAGGAAAACACCATGTATTCAGTACTTTCCTTTGTGGACCGAACTGAAGAATTTGGCAATGTAAAGCATCAGATTCTCATTTTTCCTCCTGCAGTCTTGGGCTTTGCGGGCCATGAGCTTGCCTGGTTCTCCTCAGTCCTACCAGGTAGCGTGGTGAGGTTCACATTCATCACCTCACAGGATTACTAGTGGAATCCTCTTTCAGATTTTGATGTTTCAAGTGGCTTGGCTTCTCTGGTTAATGAGCTTCCCATACCAGTCAGAACGGGCCAATGAATCTCTTCCTTCTGCAGAAGTCTTAAGACTCACCCCTTCAAATAATTAGGATAATGTGCTTGCACTTTTTTTGCACGTGCTCTTTGTATGTACAGTCTAACCTCATTATATCTGCATAAATATGACCTAAAACATCATCAGATTTTTACACAAACCTTAAAAGTAGATATAAAGAACCCAGTTAAATAAATGAGACAAAAATATTATACTTGGTCATTTATTTATTGAGGAACATGATCCAATATTAGATATTACTGAGTGGCAAAAGTATGTGAACCTCTAGGATTAGCAGTTAATATGAAGGTGAAATTAGAGTCAGGTGTTTTCAATCAATGGGATGACAATCAGGAGGACATTCAAAAGAAGAGGACGTCAGAAAAGAGTTGTTGACGCTCATCAGGCTGGAAAATGTTACAAAACCATCTCTAAAGAGTTTGGACTCCACCAATCGACAGTCAGACCAGATTGTGTACAAATGGGAGAAATTTAGACCATCGTTACTCCTCCACATGAGTGGTCGACCAACAAAGATCACTCCAAGAGCAAGGCGTGTAATAGTTGGCGAGGTCACAAAGGACCCCAGAGTAACTACTAAGCAACTGAAGGCCTCTCTCACATTGGTTAAGTTTAATGTTCATGAGTCCACCATCAGAAGAACACTGAACAACAATGGTGTGCATGGCAGGGTTGCAAGGAGAAAGCCACTGCTCTCCAAAAAAAAAACATTGCTGCCCGTCTGCAGTTTGCTAAAGATCACGGGACGAGCCAGAGGCTATTGGGAAGAATGTTTTGTGGACGGATGAGACCAAAATAGAACTTTTTGGTTTAAAAGAAAAGTGTTAAGTTTGGAGAAAGGAAAACAATTTTCTTTCTCCAAACATAACACTGGGTCATGCAGCAAGACAACGACCCTAACACACAAGCCCGATCTACCAAAGAATGGTTAAAGAAGAATAAAGTTAATGTTTTGGAATGGCCAAGTCAAAGTCCTGATTTTAATCCAATGGAAATTAAATGGAAATGAAGGACCTGAAGTGAGCAGTTAATGTGAGGAAACCCACCAACATCCCAGAGCTGAAGCTGTTCTGAATGGGATAAAATTCCTCCAAGCCGGTGAGCAGGACTGATCAACAGTTACAGGAAACGTTTAGCTGCAGTTATTGCTGCACAGGGGGGTCACACCAGATACTGAAATACTGATCCATTTGCCACTCACTAATATGTAATATTGGATCATTTTTCCACAATAAATAAATGAACAAGTATAATATTTTTGTCTCATTTGTTTAACTGGGTTCTCTTTTATCTACTTTTAGGACTTGTGTGAAATCTGATGATGTTTTAGGTCATATTTATGCAGAAATATAGAAAATTCTAAAGGGTTTACGAACTTAAGCACCACTGTACTTGTGAATGTACATTGTAAATGTGATTATACGATCACGAGGACTGCTCAGTCGAAACACATTATGTCAGCATCAGGTATGAATGTCACATTTTGTCTGTTTTTTTTTTGTAAACTTGTTAAGTCACCAAATCCGCCTCTCACCAAAAATAGCCATGAAACAGAGGTAGGCAAGATAGTGAGGTCAGACTGTATTTTTGTTAACTTATCTTCAGTCCGACTGGTAATAATACCTATAGACCATTGAGTACTTGCATCATGGCACTTTCAACTGTTTGCATGTTTTGTAAGTCGCTCTAGATAAGAGCATCTGCCAAATTAGTAAATGTTATCATATGGAAAGACACCTTTTTTTACTTCTACCTCTTGTGCCCTTCACAGTCTCCATACAAAAGTTTTGTGCACCACTTGGTCAAAATGACACATTGATTTTGATACGAGCTTGGGCCAGACTCAAAAGGACTGCCTTTGCTCACTAGAGGTGCTTAGGAGGAATAATAATGAAAGGCAAGAGGGTTTGGTGTGTGAAACAACCCAGAGCAGAGCTTGGACCGAGGATCTCACTGATGCAAGGTCTGTACTCTACCGCTGAGCAGAGTGACTGGCATAGCAAATGCTCCTGTAAAGGAGTGCCAAGTCATGTTGGGAAAGGGCAAACGAAGGAAATGGGAAAATGGCATGCTCATGCATAAGAACTTTATCGAAAAACCGGAAAACTCAAAAAGAATATAGGAGACTTGGAGCACAGCTTAAATTTTGTTCTCTTCAGATTCCTCTTTCAGTACTTTGGTTTCAGCTGAGAATCCCCTAACATACCATACTGGCCACACCTCTGCAAAGGCACGGCAATACTTAAAGGCATTGACTGGCTGTATGTATCTTGTCAGGCAGGTAATTTTGGGACTGATTAGCTTAATGAATTCTGGAGTTCTTGGAATTTTATATTAAATACATATAAATGCAATGGTTCTTCACGGGGACTTTCAGGGAGTTTTGTTTCATGTCTCTATGTAAATGTAAACGAGTAAATACAACTGCATGTTCACTTTCCGTTCTTCTGTACATGCGTGTGCTCATGAATGCAAATCTAATCTTATATCTGTGACAGTTTCAGCTGAAAAGTGTACACAAGATCAGATAAACTAAATGATAATGAGCTTTAGCTTTCAATTGCAATTGAATTCTAGTATTATAAACAGCTCATAATAAATATCCCATCATTCCCAATAACAAAAACGTTTCAATCAGTAGACACAGAGCCAATCAGCATTGAAACAGGAGGGGAGAAAGTCAATTAAATTGCTCCTTGTTGTACTAAGCATACATACAAGATAATGTACTCTTGAAAAGCTCTAAAAAAGCTCTTGCTCACTGTTGGGATTCAAATTAATCTCAATTCATTGGTCTGCTGGCGTGCAGGTAGACAAGATCGCCAGGTGTGTCCACAATATTTGGCCGTATAGTGCAAATCATACAAAGCAAAACATTGATAATATCCTAAACATGAGTCTTCCATCCTGGAGTCAGATACCATCTGATTATTAGCAATGTGCAATGTCTGTGAACAAAGAGCTACAGAATCAGTGATAGCAACAAGTCATGTCACTAAGTGCACAAATACTGTTTGACCTATTTGGAACTCTGTTTATTGCCTTATTTTGTTTTGTAAGTTAATAAGAAATAATATACGAAGTTATTACTAACTGGTTGAGGCTCTGAGTTCTTTAAGTCTGTCTGGATTGTAACTCAGTCTGGAAAAGTGTGCTTTGCTGATCTATACTTGGATCTTCTGTTCTTTTTTCCAGCTGTTTCTGTAACGAGTAGCAGTGCCTCTGCATTTGGCTTTGCTGTAAGTCAAACTTTTTCTTACCCTTCTTCACCCATTTATTTTGGAGATCCTGTAGCTCATGATGATCAATGACTGGTGTGTTTATTTACAGTTTGATGCTACATTAGATGTTCTGAGCTCCATCATCGTGCTTTGGCGTTACAGCAACGCAGCAGCTGTGCATTCAGCCCACAGAGAGTACATGTAAGTAGAGGCGGGCTTTGTATCGATGCTGGTTCTACAGAACAGATCTGAGAGACAAAGAAAATTGAGAGAATACTGGATAAAGTTAAACTAAACAGCACATCTGAGTGGCATGGTGGCACAGCGATTAGTGTGGTCGCCTCACAGCACGAGCGGATCAATCCCGACCTCGGACTCCGCCTCTGTGGTGTCTGCATGTGTGTGTGGGTTTACTCCGGGTACTCCAGTTTCCTCTCACATTCCAAAGACATGGGTGTTAGGTTAATTGGTGTTTCTAAAGTGCCCTTAATGTGAATGTACCCTACGATGGATTGGTGCCCTGTCTAGGGTTGCTGGAATAACAGCTTCTGTAGGCTCCAGTGCCAAGTATTTAGAGTGACCTCCCCTTACACTTGAGCAAAAGCAGCATCTGGCAGCTTTATTCAGATGCCAAGTTGATCCTTCTACAGTCTGAAGAAGCTTTATCAGGAATGGTCTGTTTGGAAGGGTGGCAGCCAAGAACAATTTTGTTGTTTTGAAGGGAAACAGAGTGAAAAGACCAAGATATGCCAAAGCTCACAAAAGTTGGAATGAAGATCAGTGGAAAAGAGTATTCTGGAGTGACGATCCCAAGTTAGAAATTTTTGGGTGCAATCGTCAATAATACGTTATATATGGCTATAACAACAAAACTATTGGTGACCTAAGACTTTTGCACACTACTGTACATAAGATCTGATTTGGCTGAATAGGTCTGAGCTGAAGCAAACACTGCATTCTCAATTCATGTATTAACTTGACTCTGTTGTGCAAAGAGCAGAGCAAATTAGTACCAGCCATTTCTTGGTATTAATTTAGACACCCAAAAAAATGATTTTCACTGTTGATAAATCACACTGTGGACACTAAATAATTCATTTTACTTCAGCCCCGGTCTGTATTTAATTATAAATCAGGGGTGGCTGAATAGCAACTACAGAGGATGACCAATTCAGTCCTTACACAGAAAAAGGAGAAGCCAGACAGCCGGTCTCCTGAGGAAACTGGAGCTTAGCTTTGGATCTGGACTGGTCCACGTAGATACACTGTGTCTGTGTGTGGCAGTCCATCCTGTGATTGGTATCAGTGCTTGATGGGAGAATAGCGATGGCTAAAGGTCACTAGGGATGTTGTGTGCAGCGTGACAGACGGGGAAGTCGAGGACAATCAGGGACAAAAAGGGAAGGCAG
Source organism: Ancistrus triradiatus (assembly GCA_025084515.1). Classification (NCBI taxonomy): domain Eukaryota; kingdom Metazoa; phylum Chordata; class Actinopteri; order Siluriformes; family Loricariidae; genus Ancistrus; species Ancistrus triradiatus. Next base: position 30,301 of record JAJAGP010005534.1, read on the forward strand.
AGGAGAGACAGAAGTGAAGAGATGAATGGTGCTAGCAGGTCTGAGCCAGCGAGAGCGCCTTCAGCGAGTAATCAGAAGCGTAGTCTCCTGAGGGACTGTGCAGTGATGCAGATTGATGTGGGAGGTGAAACAGCACAGAGCAGAGATAACAAGAGAGATGAGCCAGGTGAGACTGGAGAGTATTTTTGCGCTGTGCTGTTAGTCAGGGAGGAACAAAGCCTTTCGTTGGCAGCAGTAAAATGTGGAAGTGCAGTTGAACGTTCTCCAGATTTCACGTTACGGCTTCGTTTAGAAGGCATTGCTGCCAGGAAACTGAGCTTTTTTGCTCACTTCCAGTCATCAAAGCACCAAGAGGCTCCAGCGCCAGAAAAGCAACCTGACAGATGGGCAAAGAACGAGAGAGAGAGAGAGAGAGAGAGAGAGAGAGAGAGAGAGAGACAGACACAGACAGTTAGAGAGAGAGACAGAGAGAGAGACGGAGAGAGACAGTGGGGGAGAGAGGGGGAGAGAGGGGGAGAGACAGAGAGATGGAGAGAGAGAGAGAGAGAGAGAGAGACAGAGAGAAAGACAGAGAGAGACGGAGAGAGACAGAGAGAGACAGACACAGACAGAGAGAGAGAGAGGGGGAGAGAGAGACAGAGACAGACAGGGAGAAAGACAGGGAGAAAGACAGAGAGAGACAGACAGAGAGAGAGAGAGAGACAGAGAGAGAGAGTGCAGAGCCTAGCACTGGAGCCTTGAAAACGTGAGCGCTCATTTAAACAGCCTCTAATGAGAAGAGCAGGTTGTCTCTGTCACTCGCTTCGTTAGCCAGAGGATCCATCGTACACACACTCTCAGAGGCACACATGCAGATACAGTAACTGAGAAGAGAGTAAGGGAAAGGGACCACTGAATAAGCAAGACAGAAGATGACAGAGGAAGAAGGATGAGAACAGGAGAAAAAGACAGACAGGAAAAGGGACTGATGATGAAACAGTAAGTATGAGACTGTGATTAAAAAAAACTAAATAAATAAATAAAAAAGAGGTTGATGCAGACAGGATGAGGGACCATTCTGCATAATGACTCAAAAGTCAAAGTAAAAATCAAGCCATAAGAAAAATACTGAAGTGGAAGTTATTTATTCAGTATTTTTACTTAAGTATTAAAGTAAAAGTACACAGTGGTTACAACGTCAAGCATGATCCATCACAGTAGCTTACAGTGTAAGAACAGCCAAGCACCTGACTCACAACATTAACAAATCAGAAACAAGTAGCGCTTAGTGTCTACATGTTTTTTGAGATTTGATAGGAGTTCTTAAAGGCCAATATTCCTATATCTGTCCCAGGGGCAGACCGACTTGCTGTGGTGCACTAAAATGGTGATAACAAATTAGCTCTATCCTGGATTGCTGAGCAGAACTACAGGTCATACCGCTCAGATTCACTACAGGCACTACATTCTCTATAACGTCCCAGCATCTTTCCAAAAGCATTTTTTGACTTGGAGTAATGAACCTGCACAAATATTTCAAAGAAAGTCAGCCATGCTGCAGGCAAGTTAATGATAGCTCATGGCTATATGTTTTGGATAGCAACTTATAACTGTATAACCTACCAAAAGTACATATTAGACTACTAAAGTACCGTAATTTCCGGGCTATAAGGCGCACCGGGTTATAAGGCGCAATATCAATGATCGACTTCTAACGGGTATATTTTCATACATAAAGCGCACCGGGTTATAAGGCGCATGAAATGAAACAAAACTCTTAAGTTCCGTCGGAAGCTCAGTTTGGTCTTTACCTGGTGCAGGGCGTCTTCTTGCTTCCTCCACTTCCGTACCATTGATTCGTTAATGTTGAATTCTCTCGCAGCTGCTCTATGACCATGTTGTACTGCGTGACTGATAGCGTTGTGTTTGAAATCCGCTTCGGAAATAAATGAATGAATGAATGCACGTACCCTAATGCTGAAGCAC
>JAJAGP010005535.1:0-14720 GCA_025084515.1 Ancistrus triradiatus
GCCAATAGGGGTGGCACAGTGGTGCAGTGGTTAGCACTGTTACCTCACAGCTCCCCGACCCTGGGCTCTGCCTGTGTGGGGATTACATGTCGTCCCCGAGTCCGTGTGAGTTTACTCTGCGTATTCTGATTTCCTCCCACATTCCAAAGATGTGTGTTAGGTTAATTGGTGTTTCTAAAAGTGCCCTTAGTGTGTGAGTGTGTGTGTATATAACCCAGTAGAATTCTGCATGAATGTGAATTGAAACTTTTATATTACACTTTTATTATATCATATTTATCATACAATTTCTAAATGTAGATGAAGAAACCCAAGTAAGCTTTTTCCTCACTTGATCTGCTCACATGTCTTCTAGACAACGGTCATGACTTTGACTTGTCCATTCCAAAACATTACCCTAATTTTTCTTTGGCCATTCTTTGGTAGAACAATGTGTGTGTTTAGGGTCACATTTATGACACATTTCACAGATTCAGTTCACACACAGAACACTTTTTTTTAGAATTTGCTGGCATAATTCACAGTTCATTGTTTCATCAGTGATGGAAAGCTATCTCAGGTCAGATGCCCAAACTCTGATACTATCGCCACCATGTTGCATAAATGGGATAAAGTACTTGTGCTGGAAAGCAGTGTCTCTCCAGTCATAACACGATATGTTAACCAAAAGTTTCTATTTTAATGTCATGCAAACATTCTTCCAATAGCCTTCTGGCTTGTCCACGTGATCTTTAGCAAACTGCAGACGAGCAGCAATGTTCTTTTTGGAGAGCAGTGGCTTTCTCCTTGCAACCCTGCCATGCACACCATTGTTGTTCAGTGTTCTTCTGTCTGACTGTGGATTGGTGGAGTCCAAGCTCTTTAGAGATGGTTTTTAAACCTTTTCCAGCCTGATGACCATCATCAACTCTTTTTCTGAGGTCCTCTGAGGCAGAAATCTTTGCTCATGCCTTGATACACTTCCACAAACATGTGTTGTGAAGAGCAGACTTTGATATATCCCTGTTCTTTAAATAAAACAGGGCTTCAACTCAGTTCAAATTGTCATCCCCCATTGATTAAACACAGTTGCCCATAATTTCACCCACAAACATGCAATAATAGATATTTTTGATCAATAAATAAATGATCAACTATAATATTTGTCTCATTTGTTTAACTAGGTTCTCTTTCTACTTTCAGAACATGTGTGAATATCTGAAGATGTTATGTTTTATGTAGAAATACAGAACTCTAAAAAAATCAACTTTCAAAAACCATTGTTTTTATATTAAATTTGGACTCTTTATTTGCATTATAGACAAAGTAGGTGCTTTTAATCAAAATATGTGGTGTCTTAAAGGAATGCTACTGCATCAACATACATGCTTCACTGGTTAGAATTACATATTGGTTTTGAATCAAATTATTTTCACTTGGTCTGTAATGTCTTTACACCATTGTGCCCGCAGGATTTAAATATGTTTTCATTTGCTAAAGGAATGTTACATGTGTGAAATGATCAGGGCATAGATACTTTAGCTCCCATTTTTATGTACTGGGTGTTGGTCATTTATGCAGTATTTAATACCTGTTAATTGGACTATTTCCTTTAATATGTTATAAATATGCTTCTTATGTTTGTATTTATATCTCATCACAATTCTGAGATGCAGGGACATTTTTTTTTTTTATAACTGATCTTTGCCTTGACCCTTTACTATGTTAATAATAACTAATAACTATATTTGAACATGTTTGGAAAGAATAAATAACTGATACTATCTGGAATTTTAGTGGGTTTTTATTTTTGTTTTTTGTTCACAGAAAATTAATATTTCAATTACATATTTGTATGATAAATGATGATAAACATAAGCTTTCCACCAATATGTAGCTTCTGATCTGTTGTGTGATCTGATTAGACTGACCACTAATTGTGATTGTTCACTAATTTTAGATAGATTTTCCTGTTTTAAAATACCATCTTCCAAAGTGATTTTCATAAACAAAATTCATGCAAACAGACAAAATGGAAAGTAGTGATTTTTGAGAGCTGGGATGAAAGGTCAAATCTTTTTGTCCGTTTGTCATCTGTTTTGTCACCAGTTTTATTTAAAATGGGGGTTAAACTTTATTCCTTAAGTTACAGTATGTCTCTGAGTCTTGTGTGTATAGTTTCACCTACATTCACCCAATTTAGTAGACACACCTAGCCGAACAATTTTTCCAAGTACATTGTATCACGCAAGTCCAACAGGAAGTGTTATTTTTGGATTTTGTGTGTTTGGACAGATCTTGCGTTCTTCTGCTAGCCGGTTCATCTGATTCATGTCAGATTTGCTATATATATGATGTGAAGGTGTGGCTGAGCTAAAATTACCAAGGGATTTTTGATCTTTTGCAGGGTGTTGAAATGGAGAAACGATGATTTCATGGCTTACCACACAAACTTCACCTTGCATTGTTTCATACGTCTCAGGTTTTACAGATTATTGGAATGGATGATGCTTATAATGATAGCCACATGTCCAGAGTGACACTTTCTGACAACAAGAGTAGCTTTTTCTCTATTCATTGTGGTTTTGGGTTTATTGGTGATAGTGCCAGAGGGGTAAGGGGCAGCCCATGCTACTAGCAGCTATATTTATTATAATAATGTACAACCCCAAATCATACAGTTGGGACAGTATGGAAAATGCAAATAAAAAAAATATGCAGTGTTTCTTAGATTTCCATTGACTTTTATTTAATTGCAGACAGTATAAGCCTGAGATATTTCATGTTTGGTCTGGTCAACTTCATTTCATTCATTAATAAACGTCCATAAAACATCCTCCATTTCAGGTGTGCAACACATTCCAAAAAAAGTTGGGACGGGGGTAATTTCAGTCTAGTAGTGAGGTAAAAAATAAATAATGATGTGATTTCAAACGGGTGATGTGATTTCATCAGGTGATTATAATCATGATTTGGTACAAAAGCAGTATCAAAGAAAGGCTGAATTTTTGAACAGCAAAGATGGGCAGAGTATCTCCAATTTATCAACAAATGTATGAGAAAGTTTTTGAAATGTTTTAAAACAATGTTCCTCAAAGAAAAACTAGGAGGGACTTGCATATTTCAGTCCTAACGTTTTTCTGATTTGGCTTGTTTTCCATTTTGTTGTTGAAAATGCATGGAGGTCCCTGGAAAAGATGGCATCTTGACGGGAGCATATCTTGCTCTAAGACCTCAATGTACTTTTCTGCATTAATGCTGAAATCACAGACGTGTAAATGACCTATGCCATGGGCACTGACACAAGCCCGTACCATGACAAAACCTGGCTTTTGGACTTTTTGCTGATAACAGTCTGGATGGTCCTTTTTCACAGCGTCCATTTCTTCCAAAAAATATCTGGAATACTGATTCATCTGACCACAATACACATTTCCACTGTGTGATGGTCCATCCCTGATGCCTCCAACCCCAGAGAAGTCGATGCCATTTCAGGACATTGTTAACATAAGGCTAAATGAATAAAATAAATGCATCAAAACTAGACTCCTAATAAAGGACTAAAAGAGCTTGGCCCATTAATAGTTGTGTCTACAAACAAGTCTTGTCGACTGCGTCAAGTATGACATAAAGACACACCTTATGGAGCTGATGCAACAACTGGATTCACTAAATTAAGAAAGGAATTAAGAAACGATATCCAGTTCTCTTTGTGACCAAACCATAAGTTGGGTTGACATTTACATATGCCAAACTGCTTACCTATGTAATCTTTTCTTCCATTTAAATTCCGTAAACCATTGAATGTGTCAACATACCAGTTCAAATCAGGACGGGAATGTAGCCATACAGGTACTATTTTCCTATGAGGATCACCATGTTTGTACATCACTAACAGAGTCAAATAAGAAAAGGTGTGGTAGGGACAAATATGAGTGCTCTGCTGTCTGCAGAATGAAATGCTTTAAATTATGCAGCATAAAAGAATGAAGTAAGATTATAGTGCCATTATAGAAAAGACAAAATGCTGTTTGCTTAACCTGACTGATGAGGGACTCTACACCACTGTCAAGCCACCAGTGACCTTGAGGAGGTCAGGTAGGGTCTCAACACAAGATTTCAAGGTAAAGCTACGATAACGAGCTTTTTTTGGTGTGGGGGGGGGGGTATAGCTCCACTGTCAAGCCACCAGTGACCTTGAGGAGGTCAGGTAGGGTCTCAACACAAGATCCAAGGTAAAGCTACGATAACGAGCTTTTTTTTGGTGTATAGCTCACTCTACCGTCAAGAGTAAACAGAATATATATACAGTGTGTATGTATGTGTGTATATATATATATGTGTGTGTGTGTGTGTGTGTGTGTGTGTGTGTGTGTAACGCCTCTTTCCTGTGATATATTCACAATAATGCACCCCCTCGAGTGCCTTATTGCTTTTATACCACAGTTCCGTTATCGTTCATCATTTATTGTTAGGTTTTAAGATAAAAAGGACAGAAAAAACGATTTTAAAAAACGTTTATCACCCTTCCGCGAGGTAAAATAGTTCTAATATATCGTTACCTCGCGGCATTAAAGTCGAGGAACAGAATTACCCATAACTGTTTATTATTCAGACAATAAACACAAATATATCTATTGGTAAGTTTTAATTTATTACAGAGAAAGTTTATTTACATTCAGCAAATAAAGTGGTTCTGGTTTATAAGGCAGACTGTTACTAAGATCCACTGTTCTACCGACTGAAGCAAATCGGAGTGAGATCCCCATGTTATAACCAAAGTCTAGGATCCCGTTTGATTAGCGATTATAAATTTGTATGATGAAGCTATATATATATATACATACACAGGTGTGTGTGTGTGTATAAAATCCATTATTATTATTGTTTTCGGAATTGATCCTACACAGCTTATGTTCACCATGTATGTAGTAGAAACCGCACACTGCAAAAGTTTCCATGCCAGAGACCTGGTTGTGTTCCAAATGGATAATAAAGCCCTTAGTAGTGTCCCTAGTCCATCAATCAGTAATGCGGTACTTATGGAGACTATCTAGTTGACTAGCTAAGTAGCACTCAAAACAAACATATAACGCTTTCTTCTCATCATGTCAGCAAACAAACCCTTAAACATGTCTCTTAAACAACCCTTGAGTGCCTGGAACTTTGAATTATGAACTGACCTGAACTGAATTATGAATTAAAGTTAGTAAAAGCACTGTGCTGTTCATGTGGTTGACCGGCACAGAATCGGTTATAACAGACCGCCTGATGCCGATCACGCTAAAACTGTCCGAATCCATTATATATGTAAATAATAAAGGCTTTAATTACTATAAGGTTTACTTTGCTTCACAAAATTACACAAAACCAAAATGCATGAAAGAGTTGCAGAATGTAAACAGATTTTATTGAGCAATTTGCAACGTTTTAAAAACAGCTTACAAAAGAAAGGTGCCTATTTTTGGCTGATGTATTTTTGCTCTGGTAAGACATACCCCGAATTCTGTGAGTTAATCATTACTCTGAACCAGTTTCCAGAGTTACTGCGTGGTTCTTCATAATGTTGTTCTTCTTTTTTATCGCCCATCTCACTTCATAATTCATTTCTGTGTTCTGTTCTTTAATCTGATGCAGCCTTTCCCAGATGTTAACAGACTGTTTCTAGCCTGTGATGTACATTATGCTACCTGGTTAGCGAGCTTTACCCAGCATGTTGTTTGGTGATGTAGTTCTACTCAGAACTAGTAGCGTAGTAAAAATATTATATCATTTCCTGCCTATTTGTTATGAGTTTCTGCTATGCACTGGTATGGAGGTATATGAAACATCCACACCGTATGGGAAATTAACACTGTTACCGGTTGAATCGGTATACTATCCATCCCTATTTATTGAGGAAAATGATCAATGATTACATATGTGATTGGTAAATATATGTGAATCTCTAGGATTAGCAGTTAATTTGAAGGTGAAGATAAAACTAATGAGCTTACAATCAGGAGTCAGTGAACACGCGGTTGTATTTAAATAACAGGTCCGTATTCATAAAGATTCTACGAATCCTTTTAGAGCGCTTCCTAACTTAGCTTCCAAAATCTCCAAGATATGAGTTTTAGCTTAAGAATGATTCAGAAGCAACCTCAGAGCGACTCTGAGCAAGGGGAATGCAAAAACTTTTATCTCTAAAACTTTTATGAGGAGACGGGGTTGACCTGGTTGCTAGGTGTGACGCATTCTTTTGAGGACTGCGATTTTTTTGTCACCCCTGTCACTCACTCTCACTCCAGTTCTGTTCAAAAGGACTTTATTGTGAAGGTATCATTGGAATAGACTGAATGTTTCTGAACCCAACTATGTGGTTGCGGTGTGCAGTGGAGGTCCTGGGAGGGACAGCGATGCACATTGCCCTTGTGACAACAAGCTTGACCTCACCCACAATACCCCCCGCCCCATTAGAGTAGTGAAGTACCTCTCTCTTGCAAACATACAGTGGCAATGCACAATTGATTAGAAAGAGCCACCCCCCTCAACACCCAACCCGCCAGTGGTCTAGAACCTTCACTGGCAGGGTGTCCGACACCTATCCCCAGCAAGCACAGGGCACAGGTGTAAGTGTGCCTTGGACAGGATGCCAGTCTGGGCTGAGTAGGAGCCATTGCCTGATGTACACTGCTCAAAAAAATAAAGGGAACACGTAAACAACGCAATATAACTCCAAGTAAATCAAACTTCTGTGAAATCAAACTGTCCACTTAGGAAGCAACACTGATTGACAATCAATTTCACATGTTGTGCAAATGGAATAGACAACAGGTGGAAATTAGCAAGACACACTTGATAAAGGAGTGGTTCTGCAGGTGGGGACCACAGACCACTTCTCAGTACCTATGCTTTTTGGCTGATGTTTTGGTCACTTTTGAATGTTGGTGGTGCTTTCACACTCGTGGTAGCGTGAGACAGACTCTACAACCCACACAAGTGGCTCAGGTAGTGCAGCTCATCCATGATGGCACATCAATGCGAACTGTGGCAAGAAGGTTTGCTGTGTCTGTCAGTGTAGTGTCCAGAGGCTGGAGGCGCTACCAGGAGACAGGCCAGTACACCAGGAGACTTGGAGGAGGCCGTAGGAGGGCAACAACCCAGCAGCAGGACCGCTACCTCCGCCTTTGTGCAAGGAGGAACAGGAGGAGCACTGCCAGAGCCCTGCAAAATGATCTCCAGCAGGCCACAAATGTACATGTGTCTGCACAAACAGTTAGAAAACGACTCCATGAGGAATGGTTCTGGGCCCGACGTCCACAGATGGGGGTTGTGCTCACAGCCCAACACTTTGCAGGACGCTTGGCATTTGCCAGAGAACACCAGGATTGGCAAATTCGCCACTGGCGCCCTGTGCTCTTCACAGATGAAAGCAGGTTCACACTAAGCACATGTGACAGATGTGACAGAGTCTGGAGACGCTGTGGAGAGCGATCTGCTGCCTGTAACATCCTTCAGCATGACCGGTTTGGCAGTGGATCAGTAATGGTGTGGGGTGGCATTTCTTTGGAGGGCCGCACAGCCCTCCATGTGCTCGCCAGAGGTAGCCTGACTGCCATTTGGTACCGAGATAAGATCCTCAGACCCCTTGTGAGACCATATGCTGGTGCGGTTGGCCCTGGGTTCATGTGGCTGGAGTGTGTCAGCAGTTCCTGCAAGATGAAGGCATTGAAGCTATGGACTGGCCCGTCCGTTCCCCAGACCTGAATCCGATTGAGCACATCTGGGACATCATGTCTCGCTCCATCCACCAACGTCACGTTGAACCACAGACTGTCCAGGAGTTGACGGATGCTTTAGTCCAGGTCTGGAAGGAGATCCCTCAGTAGACCATCCGCCACCTCATCAGGAGCATGCCCAGGCATTGTAGGGCGGTCATACAGGCACGTGGAGGCCACACACAATACTGAGCCTCATTTTGACTTGTTTTAAGGACATTACATCAAAGTTGGATCAGCCTGTAGTGTGTTTTTCCACTTTAATTTTGTGTGTGACTCCAAATCCAGACCTCCATTGGTTAATGATTTTGATTTCCATTGATGATTTTTGTGTGATTTTGTTGTCAGCACATTCAACTTTGTACAGAACAAAGTATTCAATGAGAATATTTCATTCATTCAGATCTAGGATGTGTTCCCTTTATTTTTTGAGCAGTGTAACATCCTGGAATCCTTAATTATATGTCGACAATGGCTTTATAATTGTTTCATTTTCGACGTCTGAATTTTCGAATATTTACCTTTTTAACAGTGTCTCTAGAACACGTTCGTACCTCCGCGCTATAGAGGGCAGTGCGATGCTTTCACACTCACCACACATCTTGAGGCGATTGAGAGAGGTCTGCCATGTTGATAAAAAGAAGCACAACAAAGGAGACGAGTCGGTTGAAGTGAATCGAGCGAGTTTTGATAGCGGTGTCGTTAGTTACGCGATTAAAAAGCCAAATCCACAAGAACATCACAGGGTTTCGAGTACAGTACAGCAGAGAGCACGGGGTATGTGTTTCACTTCTTAATGCTGGATTAGGATTCTCTGCTTCTGGTAGCATTAGCAGCTTTAGCTGTTAGCATCCGCCTCAGCGTCCAAAGCCTCAGTACCTCAGTGTGTATTATCTGTTCACGCCGCTATCGATTTAGGGCTTAGGGTACACATTTTCACCGAGTACAAGTTCACTGGTGAATTAAATATTGTAACTGTCTGTCTCAGACCCGTCTTTTGTGAGACAGCATTCGAACCGTGCACAGCTAGCCTGCTAGTTAGCGTGCTAAAGCTTGACGCACTCGCTTGTCGCTTCTTTAAATTAATTGTGTTGTTACTACCGAGTCGGTATAAATAGTAGCGCGTTTAAGGTAAAAGTTAACTTCAGTAATCAGTTCAATTCTGGTGCTCTCTCTCTCTCTAGTTATTGGCATTTAGCTTTTTAACCGTAAGTTATTTTGCTCTCCGAACTGAAAGCCACAACAACTTTGTGGCATGACAGGTGCTCAGCTCGACTGAACCGTAACCCCTAACATCCCGGCTTTGTCTCATTCACACCTGCAGCTTTAATACAGTTGACCAGGTTTCACTTTTACACACGAGGGAACACAACAAATCCCACATACAGTTGTGTGTCCACGAAACTTTTTGTGAAATGGCGCGTTGGACATTGTCTGAACACTAATATATAAAACACTTACCAATGCTATATAATGCTATATATATATATACTGAAGTGTGCAGGTATCAACTAAACAGCGAAGTTATTTCATATCAACATTGACCACCACATTGATTTTTTTTCTGTTTAACCTCAACCCAAATCTGAAAAAGTTGGGACAGTATGGAAACTGTCCATATTGGAAATAAAAAAAGTATTCCTTACATTATTATTACTGTACAGAAATTATTAACCCTTATTTCATGTTTTATCTGGTCAGCTTTATTTAATCTGTTTATATACATCCATTCCTGGACTTCAGGCCTGCTACGTATTCCAAAAAGTTACGAAGGTAAAGCATTTACCAATTTGTTGTGTTGGCATTCCTTCTCGCAACACTTAAATGACTGTTAATCACCAAGGATAGCAAGCAATAAAGTGGTGGATTTTTTTACATATATATATAGCGCTTTTTACAGTGGAGCATTGTCTCAAAGCAACTTTACAAGTTTAGATCATCTCCTAATAACTATGTCCAATCCCAAATTGAGCAAGCCTAGGGCGACAGTGGCAAGGAAAAACTCCTTGAGTGTTATGAGGAAGAAACCTTGGGAGGACCAGGACTCAAAAAGGGACCCAACCTCCTTGGGTGACGTAGATGATAAATCTAAGAGCGAAACTAAAGTCATGGAGTCAAAGTTCGAATAAAATGTGAAGTATGCACATCGGCATTAAGTGGCCCGGGTATGGTGGGGCTGGAGCTGATGACGGAAGCAGCTTGAGTGAAGCTGCAGCGGATGAACATCGTGTGGGGCAGGAACTGGTACTGGAACACAGCTCTGAGAGAAAACAGAAAATGTAATTAGTTATTGATTAAGAGCACAGTGTCTATTAACTGTTCACTGATGCCATGTGTAGCATGAGACCCCGGCAGCATTAGCTATAGCAGCATAGCTAGAAAGAGAAGAACTGGTAGGAAACACAGCCAAGAGGGATCACATGAGACATTGGCAACCCCACGGGAGGCAGAAGACAGCAACCCAACGTCTCTGATCACCATAAGACTCTTTGTCTGTTTCAGGTGTTATTTTGTCCCACTCTTTCTGCGGACACGTCTTAAGGGTTGTCGCGTTTTAGTTTCAAATTTCTCTACACATTCTCTATTGGGGACAGGTCAGGACTGCAGGCCAGTCCAGTACCCATACCCTTTTCATGACTTTGTAATGTGTGCAGCATGTGGTTTTGCATTGTCTTGTTGAAAAATGCATGGGCGTCATATGTTGCTCTAAATTCTGAATGTACTTTTCTGTGTCAGTGTAAGTGACCATTGCCAAGGGCACTGATACAACTCTATGCCATGGCAGACCCTGGCTTTTGGACTTGCTGATGATTGTCTTTTTGTCTTTAGTTTGGAGTCCACAGGGTCCATTTCTAGCTAAATAAGATCTGGAATATGAACTCATCCGACCACAATGCACATTTCCACTGTGTGATGGTCCATCTGCCTTTGAGACCAAAGAAGTCAACACCGCTTCTAGACATTGGTAACATATAAGACGTCTTGTAACATTTGAATTGGCATTTGTGAATTTAACTCCGTATTGTATTGCTTGACAAAGGTTTGCCAAAATAATCCCTTGCCCATGTGGTAATATCAATGGTTATATCAACCATTATGCTGTTCAGTGTGCTGTAGCAATATCAGCCGTGTCGCCACAACAGCCGTTGTGTTCGTTACCACTCTTCAGTAAAGCTGCTATTGTGTAGTGAGCCAGGACAGTAGCCACTTTCCTGTACTTCGTTTTACTGGGATGGAACAAGTGGCACCATGTCTTTTCTCAGGTACCACCGCCATCGTCTCGCCATCCCAAACCCTCCTGCTAGTGAAGAGCAGTATTGGCATTCCATTTTCTCTTGCTGGTGACCAGTAGCCTTGCCATCCTGGCATCTCTTTCTGGTAACCAGCGGTCTTGCCATCCCAGCAGAACAAGAGTGGCAGTACAGCACTTTGTCAGCTACCAATGCCAGCATCTCCTGCTGGTGACCAGCAGTCTCTCCTGCCAGTGTCTCGGCCTGGCATCCCAGTGTCCAAAACAGGATATATTCTGGAGATTGCTTCCATTCTTCTTTGTTTATAATTATTTGAATTTTTAAGTGAGAAGATGGTCATAAATCCAATCTGAGAGCAAAAACGGGTGAAGTCTTAAATGTTTCAAACATCACACATGATCAACGCTTTACTAAAGGTATATGGCTGGAAAACATATTCTACCAGTAGGGTTGGGTATCAAAACCAGGTTCTGATTTGGAACTGGGTACGAGTTAAAAATAGAATTTCGCTTCCACTTATTGGTTACTACTAATACATTTTCTGCTTCAAATAGTTCTGGGCTCGGTGGATAGCATTGTTGCCTCACAGCAAGAAAAGAAGGTGATGGGGTCGATTCCCAGGTGCAGTGGTCCTCGGTCCTTTTTGTGTGGAGTTTGCATGTCATCCCTGTGTCCGTGGAGGTTTACTTCGGGTAGTCCGGTTTCCTGTCACAGTACAACCACATGAATTAGGTTAACTGATTACCCTAAATTGTGTGTGTACACATGTATACACATACATGATAGCTTTGAAGTAACCTTGTGTATTCATATAACTGTCTGTTGTTAAAATGGCCATCGATGCTGATGTCGATGTTGAATAAACCAAATAAACACACACACACACACACACTTCTGTCTGTCTCCCAGGACCGGTGGTCATGTAATTGCGTAAGTCATCATGTAGTTTTGTTTTGATACGCTCCGCAAGAGCATTAGAGAAAAATAGACACTCAAAAGTGCTCAACAGTTTCTCTTTCTGGCACTTTGAAACAAAAAGGCTAAATGCAGTATGTGTGGAAAGTTGATCTGTTGTAAAGGATGTTGCAGCTCCACCATGGCAAAACATCTAAGGCACCAGCATGATATTGAGCTTCAGCAATGTACCATGTTCGACTCTCCAAATGCTGCATACACTTAATGTAAACAAAGCTTAAAGTGGTTTTAATGTCCTAAAACCAAACTTCTGAGTTACTACTGGTGAAAAAACAATCTCTACTACTGAAATGATGATCCAAAAGGAAAGAGAACATTGTTAAGTTAGTAAAAATGGCAGTAGTAATTGAGAAGTTTGGTGTTACTAGGTCACTGCTTTAGTGCATTAAAAGCCACATTAAGCTTTTTACTTATAATAGGTTTAATGGGAAGAGACAAAGGTGCTTCAATGACATTAAACAGAGGTTTGTTAGACGCGTTATGGATTCTTGTGTAAATTATTTTGGCAAGTTTTAAAATTAAAGCCAACTTCAGCTACTTTACACACTGTAAAACTAGTCCCCGTAAATCGTACACTGCAGTTTAAAAGTGTACATTATTTAAGCCTCTCATTAACACACGACGTTCTGATTCAGAACCTGCTGACTGCTCTCAAATGTTCTTTAATGCAGGTCTAGCTGGAAGACCACACAGAGGAAAAGACATCAAGACATTGGATGCCCACGCGCACCTGCATAAACACTCAAAATCAGCAGAAAGCTGGACCAGGCCGTTGCAGTGCCGCCAGGGGAACGTAATCTGTGTTTGGACTACCGGGAGTGTTGCTTTACTGATTTTTTTTGTTTTTGAATTTCAGAGACTTTCAGAGAATTTCAGATTTCGTTCTGCAAATAACCTGTCATTAAATCGGACAGCCACGGATTGTATCTTGCCTATTTAGGTCTACAGACAAACTGGAGAAAAAGGACTGAAGATCCAGCATATATAAATACAAGCCGATTTAAAGATATTGAAGATCCGATTAAGAGAAACATTTTGGCAGTACTGTTTATAGCTAGTTTTGCCTTAGTCATTCTAGTTCAGGACTCAGGCATTCTCAAACCTGCGTGTGTATAATTTTCTATACTCTAAGCAGGTTTATTATATTTATGCATATAACTGTTTATTTCTCTTCATTTTGAAGAGCTTTTCTGAAGCCTATTCTTGTGACGTCAGTGACTCTTATTTGAAGAGACACTGTACATGTACATAGACGTGTCTGTAAATATAAAAAAAAAACTATTTGAAAAAATTTGATTCAACATATAAATCTTATATTAATAGTTTTGTAAACAAGTTGTCAAAGCAAGAGGAGGAGTATACAATAAAAAGAACTTTAGAGTGGAAAAAAGAAGAAGAAAAAACAACGGGAAAAAGAAGACGCAATGGCTACTGCAAGGATGGAGAACGTAGGCCCTGTTGTCGTGGGAATCAACAAGCAGAACGGACAGCTCAGAGGGCAACCCAAGCCAGCTTCTCAGTCTGGACCAACAGCTCCGAGCAATCCGTTTGCCAAAATTCCTGGTTTAGGCCCCAAACCTGCTGCAGGCTCTCTGGAGGGACCTGGAATTAGGTGAACACACTTAGCAGTCAAAGCACTGTAACAAGTTGAAATGTCAGTTAATGTAGTTTTCTGTACTGTTTGTCCTCGTCAGGTTTGGTGATGACTGGAAAAAGAGCTTGCAGCTCCCACCCAAAGACAATAGAGTGAAAACTTCAGTAAGTCCTATACCAGCTGGTAATGAATGAATGCAGTGCATCTGTGGGCAGAAATGTATATTTTTCAAACGCTTGGTTGACACATGGTACTTACTATAGTGTACACAAGACTGTTTTTGAGTTGTACGGTCAGTGTATGTAGAGCATAGATTAATTCTGTGAGATAAATTGTTTCTTTAGCTGGGTTTCCATCCAAAGGTTTCTCAAATATTCCGTGCATTTACGGGAAAAAAGCGAATCAAGTTGTTTCCACCCACTACAGTGATGCAAAGAAACTTTAGATGACGTAGGCTAATGTGATTAGGGGCGGCATCGAAACAAACACGAATGGAGGAGTTTAACTTTTTAGTCTTTTAGCGGAATATTCTTTACAGATTTTTACAATCCTTTTACAGAAGCGTTCAGGGCTGAAATGTGTGCGTTTTAGCATGAATGACGCGGCTGCCTTTAACACATCCCATCTCTTCATTCACTTATCCGTGTAGTCGGGTACATTATAATTTTAAATTGATGTTTACCGTATTTTTCGGACCATAAGGCGCACTTAAAATTCTTTAACTTTCTCAAAAATCGACAGTGCGCCTTTGAATGCGGTGCGTCTAATGTATGAATTAATTCTGGTTGTGCTTTCTGACCTATAACCGATTGTAGATGGTACACGGCGCTCATAAATGTGTCAAAATGTTTTAGTACGCCGTTGGTAAGTTACGAAGCTTACGGCAACCGTAGTGCGCAGCATCGCGGAGTAATACGGTATGTGCTTCAGCATTAGGGTACGTGCATTCATTCATTTATTTTCGAAGCAGATTTCAAACACAACGCTATCAGTCACACAGTACAGCATGGACATAGAGCAGCTGCGAGAGAATTCAGCATTAACGAATCAATGGTACGGAAGTGGAGGAAGCAAGAAGACGCCCTGCGCCAGGTAAAGACCAAACTGAGCTTCCGACGGAACTTAAGAGTTTTGTTTCATTTCATGCACCTTATAACCCGG
>JAJAGP010005535.1:14820-32196 GCA_025084515.1 Ancistrus triradiatus
TTTCTGCCCTGCACTGTTTGCACCATATGATGTGCACACATGTCCATTAGGGGTGTGCCGATACACTCTGCTCACTATTCGATTCACGATGCTGAGTTCTTGCTTTTTCTCACGATTATTGGTTTTGCATTTGAGTTTATTTCTGCGTCACCATTTTTCATTACGCCCCCAACATTCAGTAATCCTTATTTGCGTAGTCTACTACATGTCGCTGATCACGCTAATTTCATCTTTGTGCAGATTCCTTTCTCCATACAGTTAGTGGGACGTAGGCCAAAAAACACCTTGTTGATGTCTGAATGTGTCAGTATGTCAACTAATTACTGTTTGTGCTCTCTTAAGGATGTTACTGCCACCAAGGGGAATGAGTTTGAGGACTACTGCTTAAAGAGGGAACTACTCATGGGGATCTTTGAAATGGGCTGGGAGAAACCTTCCCCTATTCAGGTGACAGAAGTGTTTAATTACTTAACATCTGAGACGCCGGTTACTTAAGTACTGTCGGCAATTTGGATTGGTCCCTCTGTGCGGATATCAAACCCTGTGGTTCCTCAAGTGTAGAGATTTTTTGTTTTGTTTTTTTGTTTCTTCACCTTCGTTGGTTTGGTCAAACTCCACATATTCAGTGGGGTGATTCTGTTCTAAACATCTTATTAAATGTGTTGTTCTGATGCATGGCTTACTTTCGCCATGGATGTATTGCAGACAGCATGCTGTGAAGAGCTTCCATACTGAAGATGTGGCGCTGTCCGAAATGGATCCCTACTCCCTCGTTAGTGTTGTGCTATAGAGAGAGAGACACTTCAGTTCACACATTCTAACAGTTCCTCATCATGAACATGCATCAGCTGTGTTATGGAATAAATGCAAGTAAAAAACATGCATGTTAAACGAAAGAAGCGAGCATGGCTCAGACGATGAGTGCTGAAGATCAACTGAGGATCTGTGAAATAATGGGTGGCTACAGCACAGTATGCCTAACACAGCATAGTGCTTGTCGTGTGGCAAATTTGAAATGTATTATTATTTTTTTTTATTTTCAAGCATGATTTTCTGTGGAATCAATCCATGGCTGGTTGAATCTGCTGCTGCGTGTCCCATGGATATGGAGGCCTGACTGTGTGTGCATTTCCAATGGTTGTGTAGTTCATCTTTAGCTTGATGCTTTCAGGAGGAGAGCATCCCCATTGCTCTTTCTGGTCGTGACATCCTGGCCCGTGCCAAAAATGGGACAGGGAAGAGTGGCGCATACCTGATCCCGATGCTGGAGAGGATAGATCTGAAGAAGGACCACATTCAGGGTAGGCTGGCATATGTTTGTCAGTGCTTATGAAGTTGTGCAGGCTTCTGTGTGTCTTGTTCAAGAAGGGTGTTTCTGATTTGGTCATGCCTTTCCCTTTCTATAGCCATAGTAATGGTACCCACTCGTGAGCTTGCACTACAGGTCAGCCAGATCAGTATTCAAATCAGTAAGCATCTCGGCGGAGTAAAAGTCATGGCCACCACTGGGGGAACAAACCTGCGAGATGACATCATGCGTCTGGATGAGACCGGTAAGTGTTAGCTTTACACAATTTCACAAGCCAGATACATTCCCGAAATCTACAGATGGAGACTAGAAGATTATCTGCTCTGCCTGCAGCATTGACTGGAGGTTGAGAGAACTTAAGACTGTCCTAGCGGTTAAGATACTGGACTATGGACCAGAAGGTCCAGGTTTCAAATCCCACCTCTGCCAAGCTGCCACTGTTGGGTCCTTGAGCAAGACCCTTAACCCACAATTGCTTGGATTGTAAGACCTGTACCAATTGTAAGTCGCTGCTGTAAATGTAAATGTAAGACTCTCATCACTGAGTGATTGGGGCAATATGCCAGGGGGTGGGGTCTTGGACATGGGGTATCAAGCCATATATTTTAGTGAAGGCAAGGCAGTTGGTTGCACAAAACCCTTGATTACATAAACAGTGATTGTTATAACAGTTTTATTTAGTGGTTGCTAAATTTAAGTCTTCAACAGAGCATGCTATATGACAGTGTAATATAGCCCATTAGTGCCATTGCCCAGCTATATCCTGTAATGCATGCATGGGGGAGTTGGGGTGGCAGTCAGGCTTCCCAGGTAAGTCACCAAAGTGTTGGAGTAGATGATGGACTGGGTTGATTGATTAGTTAGTTATTTATTTTAGGCATGCACCGATATTGAATTTCTTGGGCCAATACAATAACCGCTTTTTAGCACATTATTGTGGCTGATACCGATGTTAAAATCCGGTCATTTAACCTTTCTGCATTCAAATACAGTAAATCATTTTTGCAATAAAATAATAATAAACAATAAAACAGTTAAATCAGACCTGACAATTACTGTAAACACAAGGTGCAGTTCACTCAAAGGAAAAATGGTTAATTTCCATTTTTTTTAACCTTCCTTTAGAAAGGTAGGAAACTTTTTATTTTATTTTATTTTATTTTATTTTTTTTGGGGGGGGGGGGGGGGGGTATGTGGTTCTTGAATTGATACAGGCAGCAACAAGAACATTTAAGTGTATAAGAAAGCTTATGACTGAGAAGCTCCAGGTATTAATGAGCAACAGCCAAAAGAAAAATCAAAAGTATTCATATGTAGCTGTGTTATAAATATCGTTATAATATCGGACCGATGCCGATATCTAAAAGAAGTCCGTATTTCCACAAATAATATATCACCCGCTGAGATATCGTGCATTCCTTCATGTAAACATGGCATCAAAAAGCTCAAATGTATTTTGTTTGTTTTTCCCCAATGTCCTTGCGATAGCTGTGAAGATTTTGACCTGCCACTGAGAAATGTTACCAGCTGAAACACTTTCCCATCAGTGCTAATGTCATTACTATCACTGGTGAAATTATGGGTCGCCACACTTTTGAGGATGTTCACCCAGCCTTGTTTTTACTTCATTTACATTTACAGCATTTAGCAGACGCCCTTATCCAGAGCGACTTACAATTGATACAGTCTTACAATCTAAGCAATTGTGGGTTAAGGGTCTTGCTCAAGGACCCAACAGTGGCAGCTTGGCAGAGGTGGGATTTGAACCCTTCTGGTCCAGAGTCCGGTACCTTAACTACTAGACTACCACATTCCCATTTCTACTTCATAGCATATACACAAAGAGCAGACGTGACAACCGTACAACTTTTGTTTAGTACTTGAACATTCTGGTTTAGTGAATCATCCCTCATACAAATTAAATTAATGGAAAATGCTTTTAAATAGAGGTAGGGCTGTAACGATGCTCTCTGCTCATAATTCATTTCACCATCCTGCATTCACAATTAGACTTTTCTCACGACTATTGATTTTATCTTCAGTAATTTTTCTGAAGTGTAAACAATGCACATTTAAAGTTTTTAACCAAAAAAGGTAGTGTCCTGCAATAAAATCATTGTAATAACTAGTAATAAGTGTCATCTTAAATTGAAAATGAAACTCAGTTTGTCAAACACCTTTTTGTATCAATTGTGTGTAAAAACCGCTATACAAATATCTTTAAACATCCCACATCCCTTCAGTTTCCATGTCCCCGTAATGAGAAATATGCTGTATATATAATGGTTGCGCCCTCTGGTGTTCAAAGAACGCAACCACGTTATTGGATGTGCATACGGAAAATGTACGCGATAGCTCCGTGATTACATCGTGACCTTTTTGCCCCACAGTGCGTCATGTCACGGTGCATCGTTACACCCATAAGGAGAGGAAAAACGTATGGAATTATCAACCAAATGATGAGTAACTGTATTCGTAAACTGTCTGTTTAAGGCATATTGATTTCAAATAGCCAACCTGATGCTTTGACTTCATGCTTGGTCAGCCCATGTGTTTTCCTCAATAAACTTCCCATTTTGTTTATACTTCGTCCAAATTTTAAACGCAGCTGACTGGGAACAACCAACAGCTTTTGGCACACTTCCTGTTGAATTTTCTTCGTGTGGGAGTTTTATAACGCTTTCAATTGGTTCATTGACAACTGTGTTATTGGGGTGTCTACTTGCTTTGAAAAAATGTTACATTTACAGCATTTAGCAGACGCCCTTATCCAGAGCGCCTTACAACTGATACAGTCTTACAATCCAAGCAATTGTGGGTTAAGGGTCTTGCTCAAGGAGCCAACAGTGGCAGCTTGGGAGAGGTGGGATTTGAACCCTGGACATTCTGGTCTAGAGTCCAGTACCTTAACTGCTATGTTTGAGGTATAAACATAAAGCCAGAATGTTCAGCTATTAAATAAAAATTGCTTGGTGTTGTAGAAGTGAGGAGTTTAGTTGTTACGAAGTAAAACACACATTTCGGCCACATTTCGCCAGGGGTAGCCATTTAGTTCTGCTAGGTCTACCGAAGAATTGAAATGAGCACACTGTAGAGCTACACTACTGCTGAAGTGGCATGCAAGGATGGGTTATGAAATAGGACACAACCCTGTGTGCTCAGGCATTCACAGTTTGTCAGCTACTGAATTACAATTATTTGTGCTGCTGTGCTGTCCACCCTTAATTGCAGCCATAGTTTATTTGATGATTTTCCTGACTGGAGAGTATTCACTGTTGTGATGTTAAAGCTATCCTTTTTTCCTACAGTGCATGTTATTATAGCGACACCAGGCAGGATTTTGGACTTGATGAAGAAAGGAGTGGCCAAAGTGGATAAAATTCAAATGATGATAATGGATGAGGTGAGGTGAATCTTATTGGCTACACAACAAGTATATCAGTGATACAGTTGTTCTACCAGTTAAAATCCACAGATGTTTTTTTTTTAACACACACACACACACACACACACACACACACACACACACACACACACACACACACACACACACACACGAGTCAGTACTATATCTTTTATATCCCAACCCAACACTGCCTTGTTGAAATCACTAAATAGAATGCAGTGTCATACTTAAGCTACTTCAGCATGGATTTAACTTCACTTGTGTAAATACTAGGGCTGCATTAGTGGTGTTGTTGCAATAGTCTGTTTTTTTGCTTGCTCCATTTTATCCTGAACAAATAGTTTAAAAAGCACTACTCCGTAGTGTGCCAGTAAACCAATAATTCACAGTCTCACCCCTAAATCCTTTTCATTTTAGTGTAAAGTTAATATAGAGAAAAAATAATGGTAGCTTACTAAAAACCAGTATCCCAGAGTTTAAGCTGTTCTGTATGGAGGAATGTGCTAAAGCTGTTCAGGACTGATCAGCACTTATAAAATTTACTTGGTTATGCTGCACATGGGGGTCACATCCAGCTTAACATTCTTTTGCCACTTGCAGATGTCTCTCTCTCTCTCTCTCTGTGTTCTGTGTTGTGTCTGTTGTCTGGTCTGTGTGGTTGTGTCTGTGTGTGGTTGTGGGTGTGTGGGTGTGTGTGTGTGTTGTGTGTTGTGTGTGCGCGCGTGCCACACACACACAACCCTATTTTTCGGGCTATAAGACGGCCATTAAATGAAAACAAAACTCTTTTAAAGTTCGTCGGAAGCTCGTTTGGTATTACCTGGCAAGGGCGTCTTCTTGCTTCCTCCACTTCCGTTACCAGAATGCGTTATTAATGTGGACTTCTCCACAGCTTGCTCTATGTCCATGTTGTTACTGCGGACTGATAGCGGTTGAGTTTAAATCCGCTTTGAAAATAAAATAATGGAAGCAGTTACCCCTAATGCTGAATGCGCAGACGTATTTACTCCGCGATGCTGCGGCACTACGGTTGCCGTTAAGCTTCCGTAACTACAAACGGCGTGCTAAAAAAAAAATTTTAACAGATTTATGGCGCCGTTGATGTACCATCTACAATTGGTTCTACATTTACAGCACTTAGAAGACGCCCCTATTCCAGAGGCCGGACTTACCAAGTGAACAGTTCTTACAATCCAAGCAATTGTGGGTTAAGGCCTTGTTCAAGGACCCAACAGTGGGGCAGAGGAGAGGTGGGATTTGAACCCTGGACCTTCTGGTCCAAATCCAAGTCCATTACCTTAATGCTAGGGTACCACAGCCCACAAGGTTCTAGGTTTCAGAAAACACACCAGAATTTATTCATACATTAGGCGCACCGAAATTTTAAGGCGCAACTGTCGATTTTTGAGAAAAATTAAAGGATTTGAAGTTGCGCCTTCTGGTCCGACATAAAACTGTATGTGTGTGTATTATATAATAATATAAAAAGAAAAAACAAACACACAGCAAAAAAAACACACAAAACAAACAAAACAACACAAAAAGAGATACTATATAGAGGTGTGTGTGTGGGTGTGGGTGGTGGGTTCTTTTTTTATATATTATATATATATATATATATAAAAAACACACAACACACACACACACATATATATATATATATATAATATAATATATATATATATATATATATATTATTATATATATATATATATATATAGGTGTGTGGTGTCCGTGTGTGTGTGTATTTAATAATATATATATAATTTATATATATATATGTAATGAATCTTATATATGTAATTTATTTATATTATATATAATAACACATAGTTATATATGTGTGTGTTATAGATAGATATATATATATGTATAATATGTGTGTGTGTGTGGTGTTATGTTTATATATATATATAAATATATAAAAAAATAACACACACACACACATATATATGTATGTGTGGTGTATGTGTGGTGTGTATGGTGGTATATATATATATATATATATATATATATATATATATATATATTTTTTTTTTTTTAATGGAATATATGCACAAACTCTTAATTGTCTTTTTATATGAATGTCTTGTATATAGTAAGAGCATCTGGTGATGGTTTACATGTAGTTTGCTGTACAATGCAGTATGTTGAGGTGTTTCATTGATTCTGCTTTCACTGAGGAATGGGAAAAGCATCTACAGAAGTGTCACTTCCTTTACCGCGCTCACAATTTTCTTTCTTATAAGCTAATGGTGCTCTGTATAGTTTGTATTGCAAGGGAGACCGTTTTGGACACAGCCCATAGCTACTGGTCCTTTACGAGATCCAGCAGCAATGATGTGATTGATGGAGTTGAAATATTTGCCACGTTGTCATATGAATGTCCTCCCGGCAACTCCAGCCTATACTGACTTTTATTTCTTTTTCTTATTACTGTATCATACAGGCTGACAAGTTGCTTTCCCAGGACTTTGTGGTGCTTATTGAGGAAATCATCAGCTTTCTGGACAAGAACAGACAAATTCTGCTTTACTCTGCCACCTTTCCTATCAGCGTTCAGAAGTTTATGGTAAATGGCGACATTATAATATTGATACCACTGTTGTGCCTTGCATAAGTATTCACTCGTCTTGAATTTCTATATTTAAATGTATCGTTACAACCTAAAACTGATACCAATAATAATATTTAGAGGAAAAAACAATGAATATGCATTAAAAACAACAGTAGCCATACTCAAAGTAGCTGAACTGGTTGTGAAACGACAACCTAAATGGCAAGGCACTGTGTATAGGTTAAATATCCAGCCATGTATTTATAGCCAATTGTTCACCCACAGGCAAAACACCTGAAAAAGCCATATGAGATTAACCTGATGGAGGAACTGACCTTGAAGGGCATCACCCAGTACTACGCTTATGTCACTGAGCGGCAGAAAGTGCACTGCCTCAACACACTGTTCTCCAGGGTAAACCTATCGTGGTTCTAAAACAGTCTGTGTACTTCACATTCAGTGGTGTCATTCAAGTTTGGTTTCATTTGTTTGTCTCTCCACAGCTTCAAATCAACCAGTCCATCATTTTCTGCAACTCTACTCAGAGAGTGGAATTGCTGGCCAAGAAAATTACCCAGCTAGGCTACTCCTGTTTTTATATCCATGCCAAGATGATGCAGGTGTGTTACTGCTTATGACTGCATCATTCCTCCTTTAAGCTGTTTGGGAAAGTCGAATGCCTGTTCGAGTCATTTGATTTAATAAGTTCACTGCCTGTGTGGTGATGGTTTTGTTTATTGTCAAATGCTGTAATCCAACCAGAGTTATTTAATGTGGGGTGATTTTGCTGAAAGTCTTTCTCTTTGTTGGTAGGAGTACCGAAACCGTGTTTTCCATGACTTCAGGAATGGATTGTGTAGAAATTTGGTCTGCACAGGTATGTCTGGATTAAATGGTTCTACAGTATGTAAGGTTGGATCCACTTCAACTTCATAAGTAGTTTTTTGTTTTACGTTAAGTTTGTTCTTCCTGTTTAATCCTATTATAAGTAAAAAGCTTAACGTAGCTTAATGTACTAACGCAGTGACCTAGGAAGTGAGTTGAAAGAGTGGAGTGACATTCCCTTTGGACCACACTACATTTACAGCATTTAGCAGACGCCCTTATCCAGAGCGACTTACAATTGGTACAGTCTTACAATCCAAGCAATTGTGGGTTAAGGGCCTTGCTCAAGGAGCCAACAGTGGCAGCTTGGCAGAGGTGGGATTTGAACCCTGGACCTTGAAATCCTGCCGACTGCGAGTCTTTGTTACATACCATGTAAGAGATCCAATGAACTTTATGGGACTGTGGTAGCCTAGCGGTTAAGGTACTGGACTATGGACCAGAAGGTCCAGGGTTCAAACCTCACCTCTGCCAAGCTGCCACTGTTGGGTCCTTGAGCAAGACCCTTAACCCACAATTGCTTGGATTGTAAGATTGTATCAATTGTAACACAGCGTAGCACAGCTGCAGACAGTTATCTGAATATCATGCTGGTGCTTTAGATGTTTTGCCATGTTGGAGGTGTAACCTCCTTTACAACAGATGAATATTCATCTGAAATATTCTGAACATTTCATGCTCTAAATGCATGTCATTGGATCTGTGTTTCCCTAACAGACCTGTTCACAAGAGGAATCGACATCCAAGCAGTCAATGTGGTCATCAACTTTGACTTTCCCAAGAACGCAGAGACCTATTTACATCGCATTGGCCGCTCAGGTACTGACCCTGAAGTGACCATTTCTGTCCATGCTCTACAGCCTGCCAGGTTGGTACGACACTCTTACCATCTAACCCCTGTATACTCTTCTTTAGGGAGGTTTGGGCACTTGGGTCTAGCCATTAACCTGATCACAGCAGAGGATCGCTTTAACTTGAAGGCCATTGAGGACCAGTTGATTACCGATATCAAGCCCATCCCCGGCAACATCGATAAAAGCCTGTATGTCGCCGAGTTCCACACGGCCGACCCAAATTCGGACGCTGAGGCAGAAGAGAAGATGTCTCAAGCCCTATAAAGTACAACCACAACTGGACAGGTCTGTTGTAAATGGCTATATGTAACAAATGAATAAGTGCATTTGGTTTATACAGCACTGTGACTGCCTTCATATTGGGGAAAATGTATTAGATATACAGTGGCACCTCTGTTGTCATTGTTCATTTGTTTCAGGGGGCTTGTTGAGTGCCAAGCAAATTCTTCCCATAAGGAATCAAGTAATTTGAATGAATCTATTCCAGCTCCCCAGAAACTCCACACTGTATAAGGCATTATAAGCATTCATGGAGCTGTATTGTACAGGTGCCTCCTGACTTATAATGGGGATACATCCTGACAAATCCATCATCAGTTACATGCATCATGTTTAGTATAATCTAATGTACGATAGCAGAGCTGTGTTTAAAACACTTATACATTAACCTACAGTTGGCCAAAATCATTAACACAAAACATTTTATAATAAAGAAAGATTAAATCTATGTAATAGTCTAACTGCTGAGGGCTGAATGGATGAATGAAAGTGATCCGGAGCACTCGGTTCTTGATTTCCTTTCGATGGCTTGGCTTTAAACATGAACCATTTTATAATGAATCTGAATCGCTTCGTACTGTACTGATATGAATCGTGACTCGAGTGTTGACTGAAAAACGAGTCACGTGGCTCGACAAGTTTAAGCAAGCTGTGCGGAGTACCGAACAAATGACAGAGCAGACATTTTCTCTGTCGGTGCACGAGAAAGTTCCGAGGTGGTGAAGAACCGAGGTGCCACTGTATTTGATTATGTACTAGGAATTTGCACTTTATAAATGTTTTGCTTTATAAAGTCGTGTTAAACATGAAATTAATAACGGTGTTCTCTTCTCCTCAGGACAATACCAGAAGCAAACCTGGCTTTGCACAAACGTCAGCTTTTGCACACACGTGTTTGGAATCAGTGTTTTTCTCTCTCTCTCTCTCTCCCTTTCTTTCTCTCTCTCTCTCTCTCTCTCTCTTTCCCTTTCTTTCTCTCTCTATCTTTCTCTCTTTTTTTTTTTTTTTTTTTTTTTTAAGTATTTTTAAACGTTGCCCCCTAAAATCCCCCTTTCCTGTTTCAGAAGTTTGTCAAGGCTTGTATCTTTAGTTGAACTTGTATACTGCTTTGCACCAGAAAATTTGATCTTGAATCTGTACATTCCAGGGTCCCTTAGGGACGTCATAAAAATGCCTACATGTAGAACTGATGAGTAAGAATTTAGTTGGTGGTGAAAGTTTGCAAACACCTGTGGGTAGAAACATTGTGCACTTTAGACCCTTTTCTACAGTGCACATGTTTAGACTTACCCCAGTATCGGCTCAAGATGAGAATCTGTTTAAATATTGCAAAATGCTGCATTCTTAAGGGTATGTTCAGGAATATAAGCCAGTATGCCATAGCCTGCCACACACACACACATTTTTACTCACTGAAGTGCCTTAACATGACCCTCTTAGGAAAAAATAGAGATGTCTGCATGTCATTAAAATTGTCATGTGGTATTGACCGCTTAAAGGCTGAGGATTGTTGGGATACGTAGTGGTGCTACTCTGCAGTTGATGTTACATGTCACAGTGTTCATTGAGGCAGCGTGACGGTCCAAATTTCATACGTCCTGAGGTGAACCGGGTCTTCATGCACAACCTCAGCCTATGGACATATTGCAATAAGATGAGGCAGCTAAAGACCTTTTTATGTCCATGAATATGACTAATGCGGAGTCAAGTCCTTTTTACGGTTTTAAAATCTGGGAAAAACAAAACAGCCAAATCATGCGAGAGCATCTTCCTCAGACATCTTGCTATAGATCAAGGTTTGGCCTGAACAACGATTAATCACAGACGAGTCCTGTAGGGTCTAAACACGCCCCACACATACACAGGTTTGCCGGCATGTCGTATCGAGTACTTTCGAAACGATTGCTTTTTTCCCCTCTAACATAATTCTGTGTGCAAAGCATATACATTCTTTTTCTTTTGAGGTCAATTTCCAGGTTCAATAGCTTTGAGATTTACTTTTCAAGCTTTCATTAACCCTTTTGTTTTTTTTTTTAGGGGGTAAAAGCCTCACCAGTGAATGTATGAGACCTTACTGGTAGCATAAATGAGTCTTTTTCTTTGTTTTGACTTTATGCTGTTCTATCACTTTGCTTTATGAGAATGGAAGACACATTTGCATTTAGCTTTTTCTTTACTGTCGATGGGAAGGTTTTTCTTGATTTAACAGCTCCAGTTTGGAGCAAATCTGAATATTCGTTTAGCAAAACTGTAGCAAAATCTTTACTGGCAGCTGTGAGATTCCCCACTAAACAAGTACTTTTTGCTGCAGATGTTAAACGCAAAGAAAAACGACTACTTTTGAGTGAAAATTTGTTTTGGCTCTTGAAGGGGCATCAGTGGGTTGCATGTAGTGCTATGCTTCCATGCAAAATCCTGCGTTTGCTTTTTGATTTCAGCTCTTAATACAGGCAACGTAGTAGTCTGGTGTTTTGCGTCTCTGTGCTGTAAGAGTAAGGCTGGGGTTATCCTTGCTGTGATTGTACATGTGTGTTTGCGCAGACTCTGCTCTCCATGCCACATGGTCGTTCTAAATGCTATCAATTAGTACTTGCCTACTTGTGTAGTACTTTGAAAATCCAGAACTGTAGTACTTAGGACGTAGTGTAGTTCTTTCACAAGGTTTATTCAAACATTGAACATGACATTTAAAAACAAGGCATGCTATGTAAATGGCACTAGATCACAAGAATAGTTTGAAATTGGGCTTTATAATCAAGTCTGCTGTTTATTGCTTCGCGCTGTGCCATGCCGTTGCAGAGTGTGGCGGTCCACACACCGGGGGTGAACGCCTGATTTATCCTCTTACACATGTATAACAACAGCAAATATGACCCCGCCTTATTTGTCAAATGACTGTCGGCACAGTTCTGCCCTCGAAATCCTGGAGTGTGAGTTTTCAGATTTACTGGTGTCTGAAATGGTCGGTCTGCTTCCCCCCCACAAACTGTCCTCATAGTCTGGTTGTCATTTTCTCTGCCCAGTTGTGGCACCGTGCATCCTGCAGCTTTTTCCTTCGAAAAGATTCTGTGAATGTAAAACCGGTGTATAGTTTACAGGATAAGAGGGCAAACGCAAGTATTGCGGTCTTTGGATTTCCTTAGTGATACTAAATTTCAGAGGACTAAACGGGAAGATAAAACAAAAAGTGAGAGAGTGATCTGTGCGTATGTATGAGAGAGTGAATGAGTGAAGTGTGGTGTGTGTCTGTGGTAGCTTGTGTAAGTTTAATACAAATGCTGCATTCATCACCCTGTATACTAAAGCATTTTGCCGATACAGGTGAGGTTGTTTTGTGCACTTGTGTATTACAGTAAGACCTACAATTCCACAGTTTTAGTATCGATTGGAGCTTTACTTAAGGATGACTGTGTAAATCTGAGCCAGTAACCTTGCAAAGAAATGTTTCTGTAGATGACAATTAGTTAACACACAATGTTGAATACAGGTTTTGTTTTCTCTTCTGTTCTGTGTACAAGCAGGTCTTTGACATCTAATGTCAAATGGTGAATCAGCCGGACAGCGAATTCACTTTAGTAAAACATTACTGTTCGTTTTCAATGTTCTCGGATGTTTCACTAACTATTCAAATCTTCCATAACTATTTGGGGGGCCTTTTGTTCATCTGCAAACATTGTAATGCAGATAAACAGAGAATGGCTGCATCAAGACCCAATCAAAAGTGAAGTGTGGGGCAAAAATAGCATAAAGTACACACCACAGTGCTGAGTCTTTGCGGTCTTTTTTTTTTTTTCTTTGCCCATGTAACGTTCTTTCTAAGTGGCCTCAGCAGTGAGTGAGAGGTGCATGTCACAAACACTGACCTGGGGTTTGGTTTAGTCCAGTAATATTCATAGCATGAAGTTCCTCACATCCAGTTTTTGATTATTTACATTTCTGGGATGGACTAGTCTGACTTGTATGCATTGAAGAAATCTTGAAGAATAAGACTGGGCGTGGCTGGTCCAGAGGAACTATTCGCTGATATGTACAACAAAACCCACACACAGGTTTCCATTAATTGTTCAAAATATGTTTAACTGGAAGATGGTTACAGCTAATGCAGCTTAATTAAAACCCTGATCTGCACTAGGTCAATGTCATTTAAAATGTATGGAGAAAACCAACTGGAAATGGATAGTCTGTTTAAGAATTGTTTGATTGGCTCAGGATTTAACATTATTGCATAAAGCTTGTCATTTTTTTTATTTATCCTTTTTTTTTTTGTGAACCTCTCTCTCACTTGCTGTGTTTTAACATAACTAATGCAGGGGATTTGCTTGAACAAAATAAAACCATTACCTGCAGCTTTGTGTCGTTTCAGTTTGAAGTGTTGCTCATGTTCATGATTTGATGCTTTAAGTTGGAGCATCTGAAATAGTTACTGAAGTAGTTCATACTGCAATGCCAGAATTTCAAAGATGTATCTGATCTTTATGTATATTGAGTTGGTAAGCTAAAAATAGTCCGGTCAAAAACCTAACCCCTTATATTCAACTTGTGAAAATAATGTTTAACATTTTTGTTGCCTTTAAGTGAACTTAGAAACAGCCTAAAAAGAAACTATAAAAAAACTGCCCATGGTACTATATACATACAAAGATTTGGGGGAAACGATGACATTTTCAGCAGAATGGGCCTTCTAGCCTTGTTGCATGTTACACTGATGCTAGAAGTTAATTCATCATGGGTATAGTTAAACCACCATTTTAAAGAAACACATGGTCATAAGTCTGTAGGACTTCACATCCAAACATGCCAACCAATGGACATTAACTATGAACTGCTGCTTGAACAACCTAGTAATTTGGAACAAGCACATTTGCTAGTATATAATTATTTACAATTACATTAGTTTTTATTCTCCTTAGCACACATTGTCTCATGGTAGCACACTTGCATGTGGCTGAAAAACACGTAACTAAAACTCCAAACCAGTCCATCTTGTGGTTAGAATTGACAATCTTCCCACACTTTCTCATGTTCAAAATGATCAGCTTCATTTCAATTGGTAATATACATTCATTACTGCATTTCAGGTCTGCAACACCTTCCAAAAAAGGTTGAGACGAGGGCATTTTAGGGCTAGCAAGGAAGTGGGAGAAAAAACGAAAACAGGTGTCAACAGGTGAATATAATCATGATTTGGTACAAAACCAGCATCAACGGAAGTTTGAGTCTTTGAGGAGCAAAGGTGGGCAGAGGATCTCCAGTTTATCAACAAATGCACAAACAAACTATTTAAAAACAATATACCTCAATGAAGGAAGGGATTTCCGTATTTCTCCCTCTACAGTACATTTACAGCATTTAGCAGATGCCCTTATCCAGAGCGACTTACAGTTGGTACAGTCTTACAATCCAAGCAATTGTGGGTTAAGGGCCTTGCTCAAGGACCCAACAGTGGCAGTTTGGCAGAGGTGGGATTTGAACCCTGGACCTTCTGGTTCAAAGTCCAGTACCTTATCCGCTAGGCTACCACAGTCCCAGTAAATAATATAATAACAGTACATAATATCGTAAAATAATTAAAGGAATCTGGAGGAATTTCAGTACATAAACAGCAAGGACGAAAGCCTAAACTGAACACCCATGGTTTCTGATCCCTCAGATGGCACTTCAAGAACCATCATTCATCAAAATTGCATCAGGTTACATTCACAAATGCCAATTAAACCTTTATATGCAAAAATTAAGCCTCATGTTAACCATTCCCAGAAGCAGTATCGAATTATCTGAGCTCAGAGCCATCTAGGATGGACCACCACACTACAAAAATATGAGGAATCATATCACCCGTTCTCAAACAGCTTCACCAGTTACCAGTATCATTTAGAATTGAATTAAAGAGCCCTTAGGTCAGTCCACACAAATATGCTGCCTTATCATAAAAGAGGGAAAGTGGCCTTTTATTATTATGACCCTAATCTTTGGAACTCCCTCCTTGATGGCCCGAGGGCACTGGATGATCTTGGCATATTTAAGAGGAGGGTTAAGACCCATCTGTTAAGATTAACTTTTAATTAAAATCTTACTCCTTTGACTGCTTACATGTGTAATTTTATTGTATCTACTCTATTTGTATGTACAGGTTAACCGTGAGCATTAGGGTCTCACAAAGTTGATCTGTGGACAGGGGTCAGTCCACTGTTTTGACACGGACACAATTTTTTTTAATACAGGTTTAGCGTCTTGTAATTTCTGCCTTAACTGTGAGACCTGAAAACAGGACCTCACAGAGGTTTAAACAGCCTATTTTGACATAAACACAAATTTATGTCTATATATTTGCTCTTTGTTGTGCTGGTAGCGTATGCACTTTTAATAGTTTTTATATTATTATATGCATTCTTTCTTTTAATTGTTTATACAACCCCATATCAGAAACAGTTGGGACAATGTGGAAAAATGCAAATAAAAAATAAAGGACTTATTTAATTGCAGACAATATGAGAACAAGATATTTTATGTTTTGTATGGTCAACTTCATTTCAGTTCATCCAGAGCGATTAATTTAATTACCTTTGCTATAACAGCTATGGCTTGAAATGTTTTGAGTCAAATTTGTGTTTTATTGGTCAACTGAGTAGCTGCAATATTTGCTTACGTGCACTTTGAGGAACTTTGAGGTATATTTGTCAGGGTGGTGTGCCTTCAAATGTGTAATCATATTCGTGGTGTTGAAATTTCTTACTCCCTCTACGTAAGACAGTAATTGAGCAAGTGTTGCAAACAGCATGCTTTATGTCCTGCTCACACACGTTGAAAAACTTCCATACAGCAGACATTTTAGCCCCAGTCGCCCCGCTGTTGTTGCGGCATACAATAGGTGCGTCATCAAGCATCGGTTTGAAATATCAGTCAAATCAAAAAGCATTGGTCCAATGCTGACGATTTGTTTAAAAAAAAAAAGTACTTACCGGCCGATACAGATATAATTCTGATGTCATCGTGCTTCCCTAGTTGTAAGTCACTCGGGATAAGGGTGTCTGCTAAATGACTAAAATACCGTTAAAAAATATCCCAGCTGTGAAGCATGGTGGAGGGAACAATCTTTTATGCTTTAGGTCCATAGTGTAGCACTATAGCTACATAGTTTTCATTCTGTCTATATGAAATAAGCATTAGCAGATGCATTCATAGATGTTTGTGCCTTAACCCCCAGTGAGCAAGCTAGTGGTCACAGTGGCAAGGAGAAACTCCCTAGAATAGAGGTGAAAACATTGGGAGGAAGGTTTTTCCCTCTATTCAGTAGAGGAAAGCTTCCACTGACTGGCACTGGCAAGTAGGAATAAAGTCCTTATTGAATTGTCTATGAATTCTAGTTTATATAGAGAATAATCAGGACAAGAACAGAAAAGAAGTGTCTCTGGAAATGCAGAAGCATACCTTGGGCAGAAGGAGGACGTTGAAGTAACCTGGACCAGAACAGGTGGATACTGTCACTTGGGCAAGAATGGAAGCATGAAAACTCCTATTCAAGAATAAGAGCACATATTCTCCTGGACAAGAACAAGTGGAGGAAGCTGTATAAATAGCAGAAGTAAGTTTTGAAGAGCAGCTTTCTTGACAACTATTATTATTCAGCATTATCACTTTTAGTTGGTTCATCATTAATTTATTGCCATTTAGGCTACGGTGGTGCTTGAAGGTTTGTGAACCATTTTCTATATGTCTGCATAAATATGACCTAAAGCTTCATCAGATTTCCACACAAGTCCTAAAAGTAGATAAAGTAGATTAACCCAATTAAACAAATGAGACAAAAATATTATACTTGGTCATTTATTTATTGAGGAAAATGATCCAATATTACATATTAGTGAGTGGAAAAAGTATGTGAACCTCTAGGATTAGCAGTTAATTTGAAGTCAGGTGTTTTCAATCAATGGGATGACAATCAGGTGTGAGTGGGCACCCTGTTTTATTTAAAGAACAGGGATCTATCAAAGTCTGCTCTTCACAACACGTGTTTGTGAAAGTGTATCATGGCACAAACAAAGGAGATTTCTGAGGACCTCAGAAAAAGAGTTGTCAATGCTCATCA